>ML102547.1:0-12903 GCA_003697995.1 Taxidea taxus jeffersonii
CTCAGATAACAACTTTCTTTCCTTTCCCAGAAACCACCAGGGACATTAAAAAGACCATGAGACTTACAGCAGATTCTGATGCAGAGGGAAGGACGCTAGATTAAAAGCCTAGAAGACTTGCATTCTATTCCTACTTCTGCATCAAACCAGTGGCCACCTTGGGAAACTCCCTTAACTCTCCTAAACCTGAATTTCCTACTCTACAAAATGAGTCTCTTATATCCCAGACCTAGAGTTCTCTTAACCTATGAAGGGGACTCTTGGAAAAAGTGAAGTCCACTGACATGGGCTCATAGTTTGGATTCTTTGTGGACTTCAACTGAAAACGTACACACCTGGTACAATATTTGTATCAGTAAACAATTTTTGTGTGTGACTACAGCTTGTTTAGTAAGAGCTAAAATTCTCTTGCCTCTGTAGATAGCTTAATGCAATGTTTTAGAGTCAGAGGATCCCTTAGTCCTGTTCTTGGACTGATTTGTTGAGATCAAAAGTGTTGGGGATCATACAAAACTCAAAATGCAGTAAAATCATACTGTTAGCAGTCAGAGACAAGGTGGTTGAGTCTGAAAGGGAATTAATTACTTTTAATTTTTTTAGAGATTTTATTTATTTTAGAGAGAGAGAGTGAGTGGGGGAGGGAGAGGAACAAGTAGACTTCCTGCTGAGTGTGGAGCTTGATGCAGGGCTCGAACTCATGACCCTGAGATCATGACCTGAGCTGAAATTAAGAGTCAGATGCTCAAAAGCCTGAGCCACCCAGGTGCCCTGGGAATTAATTACCTTTAATAACATTTTTATTTGTTACATACCATACTAACATTAATAAAATCAATGTGATCATCTAACCAAATGAGTGGTTAATGAAGATGTCATGTACAAGAAAACACATAAAGCTTCTGAGAAAGACTAAGAAAACAATGCATTTGGGGCATACAGGCAAGAAAGTGATGTTCAAAACAAAAATGATGAACTACAGGGAAGGAAGAGAAATGCAGGCTGAGTTGTGAAAATTTCACTCATCTGTTCCTCGCGCAAATTTTCATATCTCTCTGGAGATGAAATTTATTTCAGGACTGTAGCTACCAAATATGAAATAAAAAAGGAACTCTCGGAAAACGACGCAAGGCTTCATAATTTTAAAAAGAAATCATATGATCAAGCATATCACCAATTAAGACGGATGCCTTTTTCAAAAGCAAAATCTGTTATTTTTTTCAGAGGTGCAAGCAAGAGAAAAGCAAGGAGAGAATGGGAGGAGCTAAGTGGGAAATTCTCAGAGGAGAACATAAAATGTCTCTTGAGTGAACCCCATCCAGCCCAGCTGGGCAAGCCCTTTTCTTAGTATCACAATAACACCACCTTGGGAAGTCAAGACATCTCTAGATATATCATTATTTTCTTAACAATCTCCTCAGGGCCTCCTGTTTGGGAGGCCCAGCCACCATCAGAGATGCACAGAGGGAAGCTGATGTTCACATGTCCAGAACAATTGTGTGCAGAAGTTACTATCTGTCGACTGATTCCAAACATTCTTATCCACAAATACATGCTTAGAAATACCTCAACAACAGTGCCGACTATATATGCAAGAAAAGAAAAAAAACAAATATTTTTCTTTTTTTTTTTAAAGATTTTATTTACTTATTTGATAGACAGAGATCACAAGTAGTCAGAGAGGCAGGCAGAGAGAGAGGAGGAAGCAGGCTGTCCACAGAGCAGAAAGCCCGATGCGGGGCTCGATCCCACGACCCTGGGATCATGACCTGAGCCGAAGGCAGTGGATTTAACCCACTGAGCCACCCAGGCGCCCCAGCAACAAATATTTTTTTTCAAAGAAGTGTGCCAGGCATTATGTTAGGCAATTTTGAGGGAATAAAGTATTTGTTACTCATAACGTTTTGTTTGCTATTATTATCCCCATGTTATAGAATACTAAGCTAAAGCTTAAGACTTTTAAGAAAGCTTGTCAAGTCCCCAACCAGTGTCTGGTTGAGGCCATCTTTGAATCCAAGCTCATCTCTGCAGGGACTATTCAAAGACCCTTGTGAGTCCTGATACTCTAACTTTTGGGGGCCCCACCCCATATTCTTTCAAATATGTTAAAATAAGCAAGATATTATTTATGCATTACCAGATCTGTTGAGTCGCATTTAAAAAATTATAACTTTGTCACTTTAGAACTTAAACAACTATAATTTTTTCTTTTGCCATTTTCTCCTTTTTTTTTTTTTTTTTTTTTTTGCTTTTGCTTTTTGTCCCTTCGGGGTGCACACTTTCTGTAAGCTCTTGAAAATTTCATGGTTCTCACGTTGTAGGTAGTGTACCCACCGGACAGAGCAGCCTGAGAAGGCATCTGAAGATTCTACTCTTTCCACTTGGGGCCAGCTAAGCAGACCTTCACAGCTTACCCAGAACTTTATCTTCAACGGTGTATTTGCGTCATAACCGAGGTGCTCAGCTTGAGCAAGCTCTGCGGTATTTCCTCTGACGGCGAGGAATGTGGTGCAAGAATGTGGTTCCCTCTTTGCTACTGCCATACCGGCTGCCCGGTGCTACCCTTAAACTCAAGACACACCACAAACACCTGTTATCTAGGCGAGCAGCTATCGCTTCTCGGCCTTTTGGCTAAGATCAAGTGTAGGCGAGCAGCTGTCTGAGATCACCAGCCATTGTGAAGTCATTCACGAAATCCAGAACTTACTATTTTTGGCGTGTACATGATAATTAGCATTTTTTTAAAGAATTTATTTATTTATTTGATACAGAGAGATCACAAGTAGGCAGAGAGAGAGGAGGAAGCAGGCTCCCTGCCGAGCAGAGAGCCCGATGTGGGACTCGATCCCAGGACCCTGAGATCATGTCCTGAGCCGAAGGCAGAGGCTTAACCCACTGAGCCACCCAGGCGCCCTGATAATTAGCATTTTGAGAAAACCCTATTGAGGGAGCACTAAGAAGAACGGATATAGGTGACTGAGGGGCTAAGACCTGGTCTCCTCGTGAGTTAGTGGCAGCCCTCACTTTCCAGCCTACTTCCCAGGTACCAGCCCAGTCGTTTCCACACTGTGTCATGTTGTTTTGAGCAAAGCCGTAAGGGAGAGTCTGCTTTGCTGAATGTGAGTAGATAATCTTCAGAAGAGTCTTGTCACTGTTCACCTGGCTGCTAAAACATGTAAGTTATGTACACTGAGGTAATTTCCCCTCTACTCTTGAACGTGTGTCTCTTTTCTGGTTTGAGAGCTTAACATCTTCATGTGAGTAACTCATTCAAAATGATCTATTTGGCTATTTTGGGACTGTAGGGGTTTTTCGCTGGTTTCTTATCCTAATAATTCATAGATTCCCTTCCATTCACCATTCTGGTGATTTCTACCCCTTAGCTTCACATTCCTCTTGCTTTGTCTTTCGTACAATACAACATTATGTGTACGTCTTTGGAGAGTTATGTCAGCAAGTGAAAGGAAACAGATTAGTCACTTAATTTACAGAGAGAGGAATAAGTGGGATAGATTTCAGAGAATAATAATTAACTGGTCCACAATCTTTTGCAAGTAATCCCCTTACATTATCAGAGTAACACGATGGCATTTTTTGTTTTTTGTTTGATGGCTAGGGATCTTAAAATACTGTATTGAAACATTAGCAAGCATCCATTTACACCAATTTAAAAGACATTGCTTAAAACATTTTCCTCTTCCTTCAAAACAGACGATTAGTAAAAGCTAATCCAGGCCAGCCTTGTATAGAAATTCAAACTGCTATGTGCATTCATTTTTAAAGTATCAGTTCCCACATATAGAGCTATGGTTTCTTTTAAAATAAATAATCAACATTAGCTAATAAGCCCTCACATTACCTACACATCTAAAATGAATGAACCTTGCTTTACACAATGGTTTGTTTAACCAAATATGAGATACTTGTTTTTTTATGTCCTCTTCATTTTCAAGTCTTAAGGGAGCGCCATGGAGTTCCTTCTTCAGATGGAAAAGAGAGGAGAGGGGTGCCTGGGTGGCTCAGTGGGTTAAGGCCTCTGCTTTCGGCTCAGGTCATGATCCCAAGGTCCTGGGATCGAGCCCCTCGTCGGGCTCTCCGCTCAGCGGGAAGCCTGCTTCCCTCCCTCTCTCTGCCTACTTGTGATCTGTCTGTCAAATGAATAAATAAAATCTTAAAAAAAAAAAAAAAAAGGAAAAGAGAGGAGAATACCTTGCAATTCCTGGTAGAATCCACTGCAGGGGGTTTACTCCAACCAGCAGTCCCAGCATCTATGTGTAGGACCCGGTGAATAGACCACATTTGTTGCGCTCAAACTGTATGCCCAGGCTTCAGGCTGACTAGAGTCAGATGAACTGTTCCCCTCTGTGGGAAGCCACAGGGTAGAATGGCCCGCTGTCTTCGAGGAGAAGAATCCAGCTCATAGTGCATTAGGTGAGGAGAAAGAAGAAAGAGTGTAAGAAAGGAGGTTTGGGTGACGGTTCTTTTCTCTGGAAAGAGAGGGAAAATGCCTATCATCACCATAGCTGCCTTCTGGAAAGGGAAGAGCCATATGAAGGTCCTTTAGTTCTGCTGATGCCATAGAAAGTTTTAGGGCTAGACTGGGGAGAGGGGCTAGAGAAGTCTACATCACTAATATGATAGAGAAGAATTTGGAAGTTTGAGGAAGAAGAAAGACAGTAGAGGAAAAAGAGTGTGAAAGAGATGTGAAGAGAGAAAAACAAGAGAGGAGGTAAAATGAATATGAGCCTCATGTGGTGTGAAGTTGGGGTATTACAGGTGTGAAGTGATCAAGGCAGAGGGACTAAAATGATTTTTTAAGAGTTGGGTGCCTAATACTTAACTTGAAGTTGTTTGGGTTGTGATACACCCCACTTTCCAGCTCTGGAAATCCTCAATTAACTCTCCAGATAGACATGTCTGTGAGGCATTTTAACACATTTCATGTTTGTGAAATTGGGGAGAGTCTAGGTAGATATAATGCAGAGGGGAATAGCTTTCTTGGAAGTGTATAAAAATATTTATTAAGATGGGAATAATTTAATGGAATTAGGAACTAAGAACCAGAGGCAAACTCCACTACGAAGAATTAGCACAAATCTTGGAAAGAAGCTTCAAATTCTACCAGATTTGGAATAGGAATTCAAGCAATCTTTCAAAAATCTTAGGAGGCAGAAAGACATCCAATAACACCTGGACTAGATATTTGTACTAAATCAGTGCTTTTCTTGTTACACATATAATACATTTTATAAACTTTAGGAGTAAAATAACAAAATTGTAAACATTTCTGTACATTAAAAAAAAAACTGGTAAATTTTTTCACACCAATCACAAAAATAAACTCAAAATGGATTAAAAACCTAGATATGAGACCTGAAACCATAAAAGCTTAGAAGAGTGCACAGGCAGAATCTTCTCTGACATCAGCTGTAGCAACACTCTTCTAGGATATCTCCTGAGGCAAGGAAAATAAAAGGAAAAATAAACTATTGGGATGACATCAAAACAAAAGATTTTGCATGGCAAAAGAAACAATCAACAAAACAAAAAGATAATTTATGGAATGGGACAAGATATTTGCAAATGACATATCCAATAAGGGGTTAGTATCCAAAATATATAAAGAACTTATACAACTTAACACCAAACCAACAGCAACAACAATAAAACAATATGATTTAAAAAATGAGCAGAGGACCTGAATAGACATTTCTCCGAAGACATCCAGATGGCCAACAGACACACGTAAAGATGCTCAACATCACTCCTCATCAGGGAAATGCAGATTAAAACCACAATGATATGTCATACCTGTGAGAATGGCTAAAATAAAAAAGTCAAGAAACAACAAGTGTTGGTGAAGGTGTGGGAAAAAAAAGAGCCTGTGTGCACCATTGGTGGGAATGTAAACCGGTACAGCCACTGGATAAAGCAGTATGGAGGCTCCTCAAAAATATGAAAAAGAGAAATACTGCATGATCCAATAATTCCTTGGGTACTTACCCAAGGAAAACAAAAACATTAATTCAGAAAGATATATGCACCCCCATGTTTCTTGCAGCATTGTTTATAATTGCCAAGATGTAGACACAGCCCAAGTGTCCATTGATCGATGAATGGATGAGGAAGATGTGAGTTACACACACACACACACAGAGTCATAAAAAGATGCGATCTTGCCATTTTGACAACATAGGTGGACCTAGGTAGAGGGTATTATACGGCATGGGATGAGTCACATAAAGACAAACACCATATCATTTCACTCATATGTGGAATCTGAAAAACAAATGAATAAACTAACAAAAGCAGAATCTTTAAAAAGATTTATTTTTTATTTTTAAAATAAATAATAAAATAAAATAAATAAATAAAATAAAAATTTTATTTTTATTTAAAAAATAATAAAATACATACAGAAAACACACTAGACTAAGCTGAAAGGTCCTATTTAGGAGTGACAGTGGAGTAATGGAGACATAAAGACTAGAAGACCCATAGAGACATTACTGAGAAAGAAAGAAGAACTATAGAGTGGGCACCCTAGAGAGGGTTTTTTAAAATTCAAAGTCTAGGATGGACTTTAGGGAGCCATGCAATGGCTCTAAAAATTTCTAGACAAATTTGGGGCACCTGAGTGGCTCAGTGGGTTAAAGCCTCTGCCTTCAGCTCCGGTCATGATCCCAAGGTCCTGGGATCGAGCCCCACATCGGGCTCTCTGCCGAGCAGAGAGCCTGCTTCCTCCTCTCTCTCTCTCTGGCTGACTCTCTGCCTACTTGTGATCTCTATCTGTCAAATAAATAAATAAAATCTTTAAGAAAAAAATAAAATAAAATGTAAACAAATTTAATGTATTTGTGGATGGATAATATGACATTTTAACTAGTGTAGTTCCCTCTTTGTAGTTCTGCCCATTCATTTGTTCAAGCTTCACAATAATAGAAAATAGATAAATAGGTCTCTACCCCCTAGTTCCTGGCACAGAGCTCCTAAAACCCTTGTAATTTCCTGGGTGATAGGGTTTTTTGGTTATTCGAATGAGGTAACTCTGGGTCAGCTTCTGGGTGGCTAATGGATGGGCGGGTGGGGGAGGTTGCTGGTCAGCGGGAAGACCAAACCATGATCAGAAGCTTAGAACCTTCAGTCCCCACCCCTTTTCTGCCATTCTCTTAGGAAGGGAGAGTGGCTGGAAATGGAATTAATGATCGATCATGCCTCCCTGATGAAGCATCCCAAAAAATCCCAAGAGTATGGGGCTCAAAGAGCTTCCAGATAGGTGAACACATCCATGTGCCCGAAGGTGATGTATTTCAACTTCATAGGGACAGAAGCTCCTGTGCTTGGGACCCTTCTAAACCTGTCCTTCGTATCTCTTCATCTGGTTATTCATCTGTATCCCTTATTAAATCCTTCAATAAACTGATAAATGTTTAAAAAAAAACTATGGTAAAATATGCATAACACAAAATTTCCTATGTTGACTATTCTTTTTTTTTTTTTTAAGATTTTATTTATTTATTTGACAGAGAGGGAGAGAGAGTAAGCAAGCACAGGCAGACAGAGTGGCAGGCAGAGGCAGAGGGAGAAGCAGGCTCCCTGCTGAGCAAGGAGCCCGATGTGGGACTCGATCCCAGGACACTGGGATCATGACCTGAGCCGAAGGCAGCTGCTTAACCAACTGAGCCACCCAGGCGTCCCTCCTATGTTGACTATTCTTAAGTGAGCTAAAAGTTCAGTAACATTAAGGGGATTCACACTGTGTTGCAATTTTCACCACCACACATCTCCAGAACATTTTTCTTCTTCCCAAACTGAAGCTCTATACACACCAAACAATAACTCCGCATTCTGCCCTCTCTAGCCCTTGGTAACCACCATTTTTTTTTCTACATCTACAAATTCAATTACTCTAGGTACCTCCTGTAAGTGGAGTCATACAGTGTTTGTTTTTCTGTAATTGGTTTATTTCACTTGTCATATGTCCTCAAGGTTCATCCATGTTGTAGCACATATCAAAACTTTCTTCCTTTTTAAGGCTAAAAATATTTCATTGTATGTATCTACCACATCTTCTTTATCCATTTATCTATTGATGGACACTTGGGTTGCTTTTACCATTGAGCAATTGCTGAAATGCTGCTATGAACATAAGTGTACAAATACCTCTTTGAGACCCTGCTTTCAATTGTTTTGGGTATATACGTAGAAGTAGAATTGCTAAATTTATGGTCAGTCAGTTTTTAATTTTTTGAGGAATCATCATACTGTTTTCTATAACAGCTGCACCATTTTACATTCCTACTAATAGCGCACAGGTGTTACAGTTTCTCCTCATTCTTGGCAACACTTGCTATTGTCTGTATTTTGTTTTCCCACCAACTTAATGGAAGTGAGGTAGTTTCTCATTGGGTTTTGATTTTCATTTCCCTAATAATTAGTGATGTTGAGCATCTATTCATATGCTTATTGGCCACTTGGAGAAATGTCTCTTCAGGTCCTTTGCACATTTTAAAATCAGGTTGTTTGGTTTTTTTGTTACTGAGTTGTAGGTGTTCTTCATATATCCTATATATTAATCCTTTATCAGATATACCATTTGCAAAGATTTCCATTCTACGGGTTGCCTTTCCATTCTGTTGGTTTTGTCTTTTGCTGACCACAAATTTGGGGTTTTTTTTTTACATATGTATATATTCCAATTTCTTCCTTCCTTCCTTTCTTTCTTTCACCTGTGGTTTTGGTGTCATAATCATGAAATCATTGCCAAATTCAATGTCATAAAGCTTTTTTCCTTTAGCTCTTACATGTAGATACTTGTTGATTTTGAGCTGATTGTTGTCTATAGTGCAGGGTAAAATTAAAATTCCATTCTTTTGTTTGCACGTTGTTTTTTAAACCTGCTTTTCTTAGCTTAAAGTATTATAAAAAGCTTTCTATCTGTTTAAAGTTCTTCTCTCAATGTCATGTTTTATACTTATACTTTGGGCCATTCCTGCTTGTATCATAGTTTTCATAATTTATAAAAATTTCATGATCTATAATGTCACAACTTTTAAAATCTACCTTCAGAAATCTGCCTTAAGCAAGCAAATTGACTTGTAGTCACCAAGTGAGCCAGATTTTCCCCATGAAATCAGTTTTGGAGAATTTCTAGGGGAAAATGAACCAGTGCCTTTGAATGAAATACAATTAAAAACACTGTCTAGTATATTTGTAAAAAATGTGCTATTTTTAAGTGATTTCCCACTGTTGATCGCCTACTCAGTTCTTATTCCTTCCCCATATTTCCTTTTCAAAGAATCACAGCTTTGTACATGTGTCTTCATGTCCCTCACCTAACCCTTGCAACTCATGGGTATCTCCTCCTTTTTTAGCTTCCTGAAGAGATCCTGATGAATCAAAGCTGGATCTTTTTAGGAATCTAGTTATAAATCAATCATAGCATTATTTGCTGATCGTTGTTACTGGTCTGGAAATGGGTATAAGGCCTGGAATGAAATATTTCAGTTTTCTCTCTGGATATAAATAAAAGAGGCAAGGATTTCCTTACAACAGTGAGTAGGAGAATAAGCCCATGGATTAAGCCAAATCTGTGAACAACAGAAGAGAGTCTTGAAAAGAACATGTGTTGCTAATGTCGGCTTAAGGTTGTTGAAACAGTCGACTTTCAAGTTAGCCATTCCTTTGAAAGTCATATGACAAGAAATTATCTAACCCTTTGAGCTAGTTTGGTTTCCTCAAAGCAGCTTAAAGCATCCCATTTGATATACAGGCATATTTTACTAGATTTTATGATAATATAGCCCTGTGAGCCAGGTAGGATGGGTATGATTATTATCATTCATTTATTCTTTGAGATTTTATTTATTTGAGATAGAGGGGAAGAGAGAGAGAGAGCAAGAATAAGGGGCAGTGGAAGAAGGAGAAGCAGGTTCCCCATTCAGTGGGGAGCCTGACATAGGGCTCAATCCCAGGACCCCGGGATCATGACTTGAGCTGAAGGCAAATACTTAATCAGCTGAGCCCCCTGGGTGCCCCTGATGATTATCAATTAAAAATGAAGATGCAAGCTCAGAAATGTGGAGATGATTTACTCAGATTGCTAATCGGGATAAATTTTAGAAACTGCTCTGGAACCCAGCTAAGTCTTTTGTGAATCTGTATATTTATTTCCTTTTGCCTTACAGCCTGAAAAAACATTTATAGTCATTCCAGCCTGGCTAAAAAAATGCAACTGTATGTTCTTGCCAAACAAAAGAGCAAAATCCACATCTACTTTAATATCCTAATTGTTCCTTTATATAATATTCTACCAACCTGCCCCAGATTTCCAGATTTCCACTTTAGTTTTTTCCTTTGGATTCCAAAGAGAAAGAGAGAGTTGGTCTTCATGTATTTCTAGAATGTAATTTTATATATCTGATAGGCCTATTAACATGCTGCAGAAATTGAGAAATACAGAGACTTTGTCTGAAGTAAAGTAAGATTTTGGTCATCTTGCATGTAGACAAGCATTGGACAATGCCTTGGCAACTACAACCTGCTTATTCCTGTGTCATTTGCATTTTGAAATAGGTCTTTTTTTCCTGGACACTTTAACAAAATGGTCATTAGTTCCTCAGAGTCAATTTGACTTTTTATATTACATTATTAGACCTAACCTGGAAGACAGAAGGTAGGTAATATAGGCAGGCATAGAGTTGTTGGAAGCACTAGGTCAGAGCCTGCGGCCACAGAAATAAAAATAGATTTACAAATGTCTCCTCAAGGATCAGAATGAGATTTTCCCTCTCAGCTCTAATCGAGTCTTTTTGGAGTTTCTTAATTCTGAGAGAATTGTTTCCTAAAAAAAAAAAAAAGATTTTACTGGGTGCCTGGGTGGCTCATTTGGTTAAGCGACTGCCTTCAGCTCAGGTCATGATCCCAGGGTCCTGGGATCGAGTCCCTCTTAGGGCTCCCTGCTCAGCAGGGAGCCTGCTTCTCCCTCTCCCTGTACTGCTTCCCCTACTTGTGCTCTTTCACTCTCTCTCTCTCAAATAAATAAATAAAATCTTTTTTTTTTAAAGATTTTATTTATTTATTTGACAGAGAAAGAGAGATCACAAGCAGGCAGAGAGGCAGGCAGAGAGAGAGGAAGGGAAGTAGGCTCCCTTGCCAAGCAGAGAGTCCGATGTGGGGCTTGATCCCAGGCCCTGAGACCATGACCTGAGCTGAAGGCAGAGGCTTAACCCACTGAGCCACCCAGGCGCCCCTGAGAGAATTGTTTCTGTACGTGATTTGAATCATCTTCCCAAGGTCAGTCATCGGCCACCTGTTGCTCACAAAGAAGGAAATGTATTCTGAGGTGATTCATCTGGGTATGTGCTAAGGACAAGCTAATAGAGGAATGTGCCCAACTCCCATTAGAACTGATTTTTATTTCTTCCTTAGTACATGAACTTAAGTAGGTATTGCATTCTGTTCCAGAGTTTTCTTTTTAAGATGTTATCTTCTTGTTTTTCAAAGTTCTTTGGGATTATAACATAGAAGAAAACTAGCAGTAAATATTTTTTTCAAAATTTTATTTATTTATTTGACAGAGAGAAAGTGCACAAGCAGGGGGGAGCAGCAGAGGGAAAGGGGGAAGCAGACTCCCCACTGAGCAGGGTGCCCAACATGGGCTTGAATCCAGGACCCTGGGACCATGACCTGAGCTGAAGGCAGACGTTTAACCAACTGACGCACCCAGGCACCCCTAGAAGTAAATATTTCAATAAACAGCCTTACCTAAGGTTGCTGCTTCCTGTGATAGCAGATTGTGGTAAATTACAGATAGGCACAAGTTCTTAGACTTTCTTCTCATGAAGGGGTAAAGTTTATAGTTCATCCTCTGCATTTGGGTTGGCTTTGTGATTGCCTGACCTACAGGATATAACGGAAATGAGGTTCTGTTAGTACGTCTGTAAGTCCAGGCCTTCAACACCCAAGAGGCCCTCCAAAATTTTGACCCCTAGATCTTATGCCCTGTACTATACCCCCCTCTTGATTTGATGCAGGGCCTGTGTCTGTGAAGGATGTCACACCAGTGAATGTGTTTCCTTAGTGGCAAGCGTGGATGGATTTGCAGATGTAATTAAGGTCCCTACTAAGTTGACTTTGAGCTAATCAAAAGGAGATTATCCTGGTTAGGTCAGCCTCACTGGTGCCAGTCTTGTGAGATCCGGGGTAGAAAATCCACCTAAGTGGTGCCCAGACTTTCAAACCTACAAAAACTGTGAGACGATGAGTGGGTATTGTTTTATCCCACCAAGTTTGTGCTAATTTGTTACACAGCAGTAGACAACAAATATACTTCTACTTTTGGTCTCTCAGAATACTTGCTTTTGGAACCCAGCTGCCATGATGTGAGAAGTCACATGGGGAAGCCCCATCTGTACTCCCAGCATCAGTGGCCAGTGAAGTGTGGCGTATTGGCCATCCAACCCAACTGGGTTTGACTACACCTGGCTGAGAGACCCCACACCAGAACCATCCAGCTGTGCTCAGTCAACTCGCAGAAGTGTGAGACATAATAATAAATCTATAAATTTTAAGGTTGTTTGTTATATAGGTATAGATAACAGGGATTTTTGAAATTCCCATTTTATTCATTCAAGCGTCTTTTATCTGTTCTCTCGGTCTTCTAAGAAAGACTCTGCTTTCAGTTTTCTCCATGTTGCTCCTGGCATTCTGACTGGATTGAAGCTTGATGGCTGACTTCTCTTAGGAAGAACAGAAAGGCATTGTGAGCTATATCTTCAATTCAAAATGAAACATTTGTTTTAGTGGAATCAAAGGAAACTGTAACGAGGGCCACAGTAGCGGTGCCATTAATTAACTGAAGAATGCGTTCTCATCCTAGATATAGGGAGGTATAGCTATAGAATC
>ML102548.1:0-20737 GCA_003697995.1 Taxidea taxus jeffersonii
TTTTTTTTTTAAAGATGCAAAGTCAAGTTTGTGCTTAGGTAGATTCAATTACCCAGTTCAGCTGGACCATGGAACATGTGGAGGAGAACTGAGAAAATAAGTTGTGGCTGTTCCGAAACACATGTGGTGCAGTGCAGTATGAACTCAGCCTCAAGAGAACCAGACTCTGTTTCCTCATCTAGTAGTCCTCGGACTATGGACATATCCTTGAATTCTTTGATCTTCAGTTTGCTCATCCATTGGTCAACTAGTTGTGATTATATTTTTTTTATAAACTAAGCATAAGGATGAACTTGAGATAACCAGTCTGTGAGTCTGCTAGATGGTGATGTCCTTCATTTAAAAATTGGGAGTCAGAAAACAAAAAATTGGGAGTCAGGATGGAAGTGAAGTGCAGGAAGGGAGCTCATGTCTAGTTACCATTAATTTTCTCTATGAAGTGAGGGCTGAGAGTTATTTGTAAATGAAAGCACATGGCTTTAAGGTGGTGGTTTGCACAAAGCAGAGAAGCTTTGGGGCAGGCAGTCCCTATGGGCTCAGGGAACTGAGCAGGGAGAGTGCAGTAGTGCTTAAGCCCAGCTTAGGTTGGAACATATATGTGTATATAGTGTGTGAGTTTTTCCTCCAGAAGATTATGTCTTGTTTGGGCTACTATTAAGGAGATTTTTTTTCCTGATTATACAACTGGAGGATGGAGGAGGTAAAAACAGAAAGAAAAAAGAAGGAGGAGGAAAGCCCACTGACACATGAGATATGCCATGTCCTCTTTAAAGAGAACACTGTTTTAATGTCTTCTAGAAGTAATTTGGAACTTAGAACATCTTTTTCCAAGGGTATTTACACTAAAAGGGAGATTAAGATTTTAATCTAGCCCACAAAGCTCTACAAAACAGGGAACTTTTACTAATATATGTTCTAGCTCTGAGACTCCTAAAATTGCTAGCAATTTTAACTCTTTTAGATCCTTCAGATAGAATAGGGCTTGATGTGTCAGCCTGGAACTGTATTCATGGATGGTATTGTTTCTGTGAGAGTAATACTCAGGTGCAGTGAAAATTTCTGGGAATGTCCTCTGAGTTTGTCTAAGTACTAGGTTCTGAACCCAGTAATGGGAAGTTAGCTATTTGCAGATAAATGATGTTGGTATATTGTTGGCATATGGTATATGGTTGATATATGATGTTGGCAGTGCCTTTACTCATCTTTGATCCATTCACACAGTATCCATTGAGTTGCCTACAGGCTGGATTTGTAAAAACAGAGAGAACCAGTCTTATCTTCCAGATAATTTATATCTGCACCAGGTATTTAAAGAAATCATTTTTGGAATGTAATCATGGATAAGATGGAAATGTGGATTCTTGGGGTGGGATTGGAAGTGTTTCTGGAAAGATGTTTCTAAGACTGCTTGATGAAATCAGGGAAGGTTTAAGAGGAAAATTCACTCTTGAACTAAGACTTGAGGATGAAAGGCATTTTCTGGGAGGATACTCGATACAGATAAGGATAGACTCCCCCTGGGAACAGTACATAAGGGAGAAAATGGTCTGTTGGAGAACTACATATAGTTCTGATATCTCTAAAGTTAGATGTGGATGATGGAGTGGGGGGAATGGCAGAAACCATTAGGAAATTGCCACCACCACCACGCCCCACCCCAACCCAGGGTTTGTTCTAAGGTTTGTTTAGGTTTCTGTTGATAGCATGACTGGTTATGAGAAACACAGTTTTTCTATTTCTGCCCTGAGTTAAGATTTCTATTTATTTAGATTTTACACTAGGAGGAAATTTTGAGATTGCTTTAGAATTAACTGGAACTTAGAGTACTGCTTAGTGTCTTCTAATATAGTGTATTCAGATCACCTTGTTTATTTTCACTTCACAAACATATGAAGCACATGTTATATAGAAGGAATTATACTTGTTGTGGATGGTATTTTGAGGATTGGAAATGGCCCCTGTCTGTCAAGAACATTATAGTCTAGTTAGCAAAGGAAAATTTGAACTTTCAAAAGCCCTATTATGGACATAAAGATGATAGCAAAAGGAAAGAGGATGAACTTGTTACTTAGAACTATGGGGAGCAGAGAAGTCTATTTAGAAGCCTGTGTGATCTAATCAAGGACTGACAGACCAAAAGAGATATGACTGGTAGACAGTGGTGTAAAGGTGGGACAAGGTGACTGGGGAACTGGAAAGAGGCCACTCCAGCTGGACGACCATGGTTGGGAGGTAACACAGTGTGTAGAGTCCCTGAATCTGGAGTATATTGCTGGGAGTAGAGAGAAATGAGGCTGAATATATGGCTGGGGCCAGGTGTTGGGGTCTTATATGCTACACTAAGGAATTTGAACTTTATTCCAAGGCAATAAGCTTTCAAGAACAAGTCTTCTACTGGTCTTCCTCTCAAACTAAGTCTGCCACTGTCTCTAGTTCTCCCTCCCATTTTCTAAGTTCATAACAAGCCTAGTGTAATACACCTAATCTTGATACTATGTGACAGGAATTCTTCTGGTTTTGTACAGATTACCAAGGAAATTGTGATTTTAGTCTAGAATTTTAGGATGTTTTCATAGCAGCCCAGTCCTTTGGTATCGGTTCTCCTTATTTTAGATTTTTGCAGTACACTATTCAGTTTTTCAACTATTTTTGTGTCCACTATATAATTTGATTTTTGTTTTTGGAAATAATCAGATCAGACAGCTTATAGCTAGAGAAATCAGCTCCAAAAGCCTAAATGAATAGCCCGAGATCATTCAGTAGTGAAGAGTTCAAGATGAAATTAGAAACTGACTTTATGACCCTGTTTGGTCCAGGATTCCTTCCATGAAGTCATTATGCCATAGCCTTCCACTTTAGTGATTCTGACTACCAGTGAATGTATGCCAGCTGTATTGTTATGGCATCAGAGAGATGTTTTCATGGATTCATCCTTGTTGGGTGGGATATTTTGAAATGGCTGAGATTATAGGTACATCTGTAATCATTACACAAAGAGAAACTGGCTTAAATGGGAGTTTGCCTATAATCTCTTTATTTTTTCTCAAGGGAACAGCCTAACTTCTCAGTAGGCCTCTTACACTCAACTAATCATTTTTTGAAAAGATTTTACTTATTTATCTGAGAGTGAGAGGAGAGAGAAAACACACACGCAAGAGACAGCCTGAGTGGAGTTGGGGGTGGGGAGAAAAGGGAGAGGGAGAAATAGATACTTTGCTGAACAGGGAGCCCTACAGCCCACCGACTGGGTGGGCCCCATCACAGGACCCATGAGATCATGACCTTAGCTGAAGGCAGACACTTAACTGAACCACCCAGGTGCCTCTCATTCAACTAATCATTTTGATTTTTTTTCTGGAAATAATCCACCTAAATCATTGAAATTTTTATTCTTAATTTCATATACTTAGCAGGAAAATTGTTTTCCATTTTTCAGATATTCAGCAAGATAACAGTTAAGTGTATACTAAGTTTGTGAATCATTTTTAAGCAGTATGACTTACGAAGTTAAGTGCACAACTTAAACTATTTGTAAAACAAAAAGAATTGGGGATCTTGCTTTACAATTCTCTTTGATTTTTGCCAAGAGCAACAGAGTTGTTGGCCTTTTAAAAGTCATAATTGAGGTTATCTAGGTTGTAAAGCAAAGATATAGTATTGGCAAAGATAGTAGTTTTTATAGTTAAGGGCCACTGACATCAAATACTAAACCTATAGAATTCCAATAGAGATGTGGTGGTGACACCAGGATGTCATACCATATTCAGAAGAATAGCAATGGAAGGTCACTTAGTTAATAGTAGGATGGTGGGACTAGGTAGGTCTTGAGACACTCCTGCTAGGCTCCCTGTTGTCAGTAGGATCAGGCTTAAACTCCTCAGCCTAGGCTTTTGGTCTTCTGAGGGAGTGTGGAGTCTTTTCCCAAATCTGACAACAAAGGCACAGAACACAGACAAAAATAAGGACTTGCTTATCAGCACTGAGTGAATGTAATTTGATGGCATTATTGGAATGACAGTAAATTTCAGACCTATCTCAGAAGTGAAGATGGAACTCTTACATTCTGTTAAAAAAAAATACAGTAGATTCTAGTTGAATATGCAGAGGCTGCTGAGCTTCTGATAGAGCTGATCTGGAACACTTTGTTCAATTCTGAGGTCAAATCAAGTTATTTTTAAGCTCCTAAATGACTGGCACTGGCCTAAATACAATACTCTTATGTATCCAAAGTCAGACTGGCCAACCTCACCTGTTTAATAAGAGCATGTACAGTGGCAGTCACAAAACCTCTATGTTTCCTCACTTACATCTTCATTATTTCTTATTTAATGCTATATTATATATTATATATGTACTGCCTATGATTTATTAATAATATTGTTAATAAATAATAAATATTGCTTATCTTATTTCCAGTCCAAAATGTTTTAGACTTCAGACAAAAACCTGTGTGTGTACATGTATTTGGTAGGGAGGAGTTCCAGAGCAAAGAAAAAAGGGCCTTAAAACACAGGCACGTAGATAAAACTAACATTCAGGAAAGAGGAGGGACAACAAAACCAACATTCTTTAAGTTCAAAGTATAGTTAAAAAGGTGGTAATAATATTGTACCTGATTATGGTGCCTTATAGTTTTCAGATCAGTTTCACCTCTTTTAAATCATGTGATTGCTACAGCAAACCTGTAAGAAAGGTATGCTAAGCATCATTCACATTGTCCATTCAAAGTAAGGTCGTAGACTACATTGTCTAATGTAACAAATATTTACACCATTCTTCCACAGTCAGTTTGGTCCTGCCCAACCTTCTAGGTGTTGTATTTGGGGGATTAGGTTGATAGCAGTATCTACCAAAAAAGCTTGAAGCAGGTGAGGTTTACTTGGCCTCACTACCAGCTTATAATGAAAGCACATTTTGATTAAACTACACATACAGATAATGTTTAAATAAACATCCATTGGCAAGTAACATTGAATTGTTGAAACAGCCTAGTTTGTAAGCTTGCTGAAGGCTCTCATCTTTGTGTTTTTAGGTGTTCTGATACACCTTTCAAGGAACATTTACTTAAAGTAGACAACAGCATAGCAGAGGAGAGATTCTTAGTCTTTTACTTGTCATGAGGGGGTCCAGGCATCAATAGAGTCTTACAGTTTGTTTACTTAAGGGTGGAAGTTATCTCTAAAACATTGTAACAAGCCACAAATATTTGAATTCTTTAGTTTCACCAACATGATTCTATCTCTGACATTCATCAAGCTAATTATAATTAACAAGCTGCTGATTACACCAAAGAAAATCCATCCAGTAGGTAATGAGCAAAGTCCCCAAAGCATTTGTCTCTTGTAACTACCCTGAAGTATGGGCTTCCTGATTGGAGACCACCAGATCTACCCTGGACAGTACACTCCCACTACTATCAAAGTTATTGTTATTGCCTAATCTAAACCATGTCAGAGATTACAGGCTGTATGCTGAAATGGCTCAAAAAGTAAATTCCAGATATTGAAACACACTTAGCCTGCTGTAATATCTAGGCAGGTTACACTATAATTTGTATATTGTCTTTAATAAAATAAGGAAGTGTGCCTGTTAGCAGGCATATTAACTTGGTTATAGAAGTCTTGACAAAATGTGGGAAGTAAGTTTGTGGTGATGTTATTTTTGCCCATATTAATGCAGCATGAACAGGGCATGTGTGCATTGTATCTGATTAGTGACTGTGTGTGTGTGAACTTTATGTAGCCCAAAGACTCAGTGAGTCTCAATGTAGTTTTGTTTGTTGTTAAGATCTGTTTATTTATTTTAGAAAGAAAGAGCATGCTAGCAGGGATAGGGACAGAGGGAGAGGAAGAGAATCTCAAGCAGACTCTGCACTGAGTGCAGAGCCCCAGGCTGGTCCCTGTCTCATGATCCTGAGGTCATGAACTGAGTTGAGACCAAGGGTCAGATGCTCAAGTGAGCATCAACTGAGCCACCCAGGTGCCCCTCGAGTATAGTTTTCTCAGAAGAAATGAGAGCCAAAAAAGTAAAATTTCTTTTTTTTTTCTTTAAGATTTTATTTATTTATTTGTCAGAGAGAGAGGGAGAGAGAGTGAACGAGCACAGGCAGACAGAGAGGCAGGCAGAGGCAGAGGGAGAAGCAGGCTCCCTGCTCAGCAAGGAGCCCGATGTGGGACTCGATCCCAGGACACTGGGATCGTGACCTGAGCCGAAGGCAGCCGCTTAACCAACTGAGCCACCCAGGTGTCCCAAAGTAAAGATTTCTAATACTGAGGTAAAGCTAAGGTTTTGACACCCACCCATGCATACATAAATAAGATATAGCCTGGTGAGTACTGTGTGCAAATATTTACACACTCAAGCATGTAGTAGATGAAGTTTGGTAGTTAAACTTAATATGGATGGTTTTTTTTGATAGATTGGAAATATATTACCTATGTAATAAATGTGAGGAAGAGGCATACATGTATTTTTTTTCCTAATTTTAATTTAACCTCTCTATAGTTTATAACTATCCCCCAAAGATAAAAGCATATCGAATTTTACCCTCTGCTTTCCCACATGTGGTATTAGTTGAAGACCAATTAATAGACAAGCTTGTCCTAGAAGAGTAAGAGTGTAGAAAAGTCAAATAGTGAGAAGCTACAACAACTGGCCTAGGCAGGAGGAGAAGCCAGAGAGAAGTGAGAGCATTGTCCTCCCTGAAAGCAAAAGGAAAAAGTCTCAAAAACAGAGATAGCCAGCAGTATTGAAGCTGAAGAGGGAAATCAAGTAGGATAAAGACTTGACTTCTGGCAATAAGGAGGAGGTCATGGATGATCTCAAGAAAAGTGAAGTAAGCATTGAGTTAAAGAATGTGAGGAACTGTAGGCTGATTTTTAAATAATCATAGTAATTTTATTTATAATGTCCAAATGCTTGTAAAGTGCTAAGCAC
This sequence comes from Taxidea taxus jeffersonii, assembly GCA_003697995.1. Taxonomy (NCBI): domain Eukaryota; kingdom Metazoa; phylum Chordata; class Mammalia; order Carnivora; family Mustelidae; genus Taxidea; species Taxidea taxus. The sequence goes on from ML102548.1 coordinate 6,937, forward strand.
TTTACTTGTATTAACTCATGTAAATCTCACAACCACCTCATGGAGTCTGTACTTTTTTATCCCCCATTTTACCTGTGCAAAAACTGAGGCACAGAATAATTTACCCAAACTTCCATGGGTAGGGAGAGTGGGCCAGAGCTACGATTCTAACCCTAGGGTGGCCCCACAACTATTTATTTTAAATAAATTCCATCCTATCCTGAAGCTTTGCCATAGAGAAGAGTTTGAGTGCTTTTGTGTTTTTTGTACTGTGTAGGGTGATAGAGACACAGATAGTTCCTATCCTTGAGGAACTTTTTTTTTTTAAAGATTTTATTTATTTATTTGACAGAGACAGAGATCACAAGTAGGCAGAGAGGCAGACAGAGAGAGAGGGAGAAGCAGGCTCCCTGCTGAGCAGAGAGCCCAATGTGGGGCTCGATCCCGGGACCCTGAGATCATGACCTGAGCCGAAGGCAGAGGCTTAACCCACTGAGCCACCCAGGCGCCCCCTTGAGGAACTTTTTAAAATTTTTATTTATTTTTTAGATTTTATTTATTTATTTTACAGAGAGAGACACAGCAGTGTGAGAAGGAGAAGCAGGCTTCCCACTGAGCAGGGAGCCCAGTACGGGGCTCAATCCCAGGACTCTGGTATCATGACCAGAGCCAAAGGCAGATGCTTAATGGCTGAGCCACCCAGGCACTCCCCTTGAGGAACTTTTACAAGAATAGTAGGGAAGCTGGGTTAGCAACACATGCAGTGTTTTCATTTCTGTGGCAGAAGTGTGTAGTGGGTAGAGTCAGGACACAAGAAGATGTGGCCAGTTTTTAATTGTTGGAAGAAGGAGAGGAAGGAATCAGAAAGGGTCTCTTGGAAAAGGTGACTCTTAAACTTAGGTTCACAATGACAGAATTTAGAGTGGTGGTTTAAAAAATTTAAGTACAAGATGCTGGATTTCATCCTTGTGTCCACTTCTTTGTTTTCATCAAATTTTCTAAGTACTCTTCCCCTCTGGTTAAAAACGGATTTAAGCAAATATGCTATGTCTTTAAAAGTCTGCAGAGGACTAGTCCTAACGAGGTATTTAACTCTCAAATGTGAATGTTTTTTTGTTATTTGTTTTGGCTGGGGTGGGTCATTGTGCTATAATATACTCATAATACAATTATATGGAGCATTCTCTTTAGAGAAAGAAAAGAGTTCCCTCACATATTCTATTTAAAGAATTTTAGAAAGCACACACATATACATAGTAAAAAGATACACACATCTTTGGTTTAAAGACACTGTTCAGTGGAAAAAAATAAATGTAATAACTGCTGTGCTTTCTGTCTGGGGTGGGAAAGACCTTTCTTACATAATTATTTCTGCACCTTCATTAAAAGCACCTTGGAAGAATTGAAAATGTTGCCTAAATGAGGACATGGAAATCAGCAAAGAAGGAGTTCTGGAAATCTTACAGAATCTTTCTGAGTAACTTTACTTAGGTGCCCTCTTTCCATTAAGTGATTACATGATGTCACTGAATTTATTATTGCTTATTTATGTATAGATTTGTTACCATTTTTTTTTAAACAAGCAAATTTTAACTATTTTTAAACTCCAGTTCCATTAAACAAGTTGTTTTATTGCATTGGCTCACTACTGGTTTTGTTTTGGGGTTTGTTGCCCAAAATAATAGTTAAGAATCATGAGCTGAGGCAAGATGACAGAGGAGTAGCAGACTGAAACAGCATTAGGTCCCAGAAGTTGAGCTAAATAGTTATCAAATCATTCTGAACACCTACAAACTCAACAGGAGATAGAAGAGAACAACAGCAATTCTAGGAACAGAAAATCAACCACTTTCTGGAAGGTAGGGCGTGCTGCAGAGAAATGAATCTGAAGCGACGGGAAAATAGACCACAGGGGGTAGGGCTGGCTCCCAGCAAACAGAGCTGCGGAGCACAAAATCAGAACTTCTAGAAGTTTGCTCCAGTTAGGGACGTCACTTCAGAGACTAAGCAGGAGGTGGAGCACTCATGGGGACAGTGTGGTCTCAGGACCCGTGGGGTCACAGAAAGACCAGGGGTGTCTGAGTGTGGAAGAGCTCCCAGGCATTGGAGCAGGGAAGCCGGCTACAGAGACAGAGCTTGAGATGAGGACGGGGCTCTCAGCTCGGGGTTACCTTAAGCCATGATCCAAGGCACAGTGAGGCCACTGTCCTTCCAAGCAGGGACCCCACAAGTGGCAGATCTGGAGAGACCCCCCTTTCCTACTCCAGGAGGAGTGGCTCAGTAGCATACTGCAGTAATCTGCTGGGTTTGGAAACTCCAAACGAGGCCATGCGCCAGAGACAGAAATTTGTGGTCACAGGCCAGGTAAGCTGAGAGTGCAGCGGGAGACCAGGGAGATGGGAGACATTGACTGCTTTTCTCTGAGGGTGCAATGAGGAGTGGGGCCCCAAGCTCTCGGCTCCTATGGGGCCGGAGATTGGGAGGCCACTATTTTCACTCCCGTCCTTCAAGGCAGTACGAAAAGCATTCAGGGAACAAAAGTTCCCGAGAGCAAACCTGAGCAGATTGTTTAGCCTGGCCCCTGGCAGGGGTAGTGTAATTCCGCCTTGGGCAAAGACATTTGGGAATCACTGCAACAGTCCCTTACTCCAGAAGATCAGCAAGAACATCCAGCCAAGACCAAGTTCACCAATCAATGAGAACTGCAAACTCCAGAGGTAGGGGAAAGCAACACATAGAATTCATGGCTTTTTTCCCATGATCATTTAGTCTTGCAAAGTGAAATTTTTTTAATTTTATTTTTTTCTTATTCTATTTTTTAACTTTTCCTCTTTCCTCTTTTAATGTTTTTTAACTATTTTATCTTAACAATACCTTTTATAAAAAATCTTTTAAAATTTTCATTGTTATAGTCATAGTTTGTCCCTTCATTGTATTTAACCTTATTTTAGATATACATATAGGTTTCTTTCTTTAAAATTTTGAGATACAATTACTTCTAATAGATCAAAATATACCCGAAATCTAGCACATGGCTTTGTTCTACTCTCTACTCTGGCATCACAGATATATTCAGAATATTCCATCCCAAAGCAACAGAATACACATTCTTCTCTAGTGAACATAGAACATTCTCCAGAATAGATCATACCCTGGGTCACAAATCAGGTCTCAACTAGAACCAAAAGATTGGGGTCATTCTCTGCTTATTTTCAGACCTCAGTGCTCTGAACTAGAACTCAATCACAGGAGGAAAGTTTAAAAGAACTCAAATACACGGAGGCTAAAGAGCATCCTACTAAAGAATGAATGGGTCAACCAGAAAATTAAAGAGGAAAAAATTCTTGGAAACACATGAAAATGAAAACACCACTGTTCAGAATTTTTGGGACACAACAAAGGTGGTTCTAAAAGGAAAGTGTATGGTGATACAAGCCTTTCTCAAGAAATAAGAAAGGTCTCAAGTACACAACCTAACCCTACACCTAAAGGAGCTGGAGAAAGAACAGCAAAGAAAGCCTAACTGCAGCAGAAGAGAAATCATAAAGTTATCAGAGCAGAAATCAATGAAATAGAAACCAAAAGAACAGTAGAAAAAATCAATGAAACTAGGAGCTGCTTTACTGAAAGAATTGGTAAGATTGAGAAACCCCTGGCCAGACTTATCAAGAAGAAAAGAGAAAGGACCCAAATAAATAAAATCATGATTGAAAGAGGAGAGATCACAACCAACATCAGAGAAATACAATTATAAGAACATGTTATGAGCAACTATATGCCAGCAAATTTTACAACCTGGAAGAAATGGATCCATTCCTAGAGACATATAAACTACCAAAACTGAACCAGAACGACATAGAAAACCTGAAGAGACCCATAATCAGGAAGGAGATTGAAGCAGTCATCAAAAATCTCCCAACAAACAAGAGCCCAGGGCCAGACGGCTTCCCAGGGGAGTTCTTCCAAACATTTAAAGAAGAATTAATGCCTATTCTCCTGAAACTGTTCCAAAAAATAGAAATGGAAGGAAGATTTCCAAGCTTATTTTATGAGGCCAACAGTACCTTGATCCCAAAACCAAAGATCCCATTAAAAAGGAGAATTACAGACAAATATCCTTGATGAACACAGATACAAAAATTCTCACCAAAACGCTAGCCAGTAGGATCCCACAGTACAGTAAAAGGATTATTCACCACAACCAGATGGGATTTATTCCTGGGCTCCAAGTTTGGTTCAACATCCGCAAATCTGTCAATGTGATACAATACATTAGTAAAAGAAAGAACAAGAACCATATGATACTCTTAATAGATGCTGAAAAAGCATTTGTCAAATTACAGCATCCTTTCTTGATCAAAACTCTTCAAAATGTAGGGATAGAGGGTACATATCTCAGTATCATCAAAGCCATCTATGAAAAACCCACAGCAAAAATCATCCTTAATGGGGAAAAGCTGTCCCTAAGGTCAGGAACACGGCAGGGATGTCCACTATCACCACTGCTATTCAACATAGTACTGGAAGTCCTAGCCTCAGTAATCAGCCAACAAAAAGAAATAAAATGCATCTGAATTGGCAAAGAAGTCAAGCTCTCACTCAATGCAGATGATATGATACTTTATGTGGAAAACCCAAAGGACTCCATTCCAAAACTGCTAGAACTCATACAGGAATTCAGTAAAGTGTCAGGATATAAAAACAGTGCACAGAAATCAGTTGCATTTCTTTCTATACACCAACAGCAAGAAAGAAGGAAGAGAAATTAAGGAGTCAATCCCATTTACAATTGCTCCCAAAGCCATAAGATTCCTAGGAATAAACCTAAACAAAGACGTAAAAAATCTACACTCAGAAAACTATAAAGTACTCATGAACGAAACTGAGGAAGATACAAAGAAATGGAAAAACAATCCATGCTCATAAGATTGGAAGAATATTGTGAAAATGTCTATGGTAACTAAAGCAATCTACATGTTTAATGCAGTCCCTATCAAAATAATCAGTTTCTTTCAAAGAAATGGAACAAATAATCCTAAAATTTATATGGAATCAGAAAAGACCCCGGATAGCCAGAGGAATGTTGAAAAAGAAAGCCAAAGTTGATGGCATCATAATTCCAGACTTCAAGCTCTATTACAAAGCTGTAATCATCAGGATGGTATGGTATTGGCACAAAAACAAACACATAGATCAATGGATCAGAATAGAGAGCCCAGAAATAGACCCTCAACTCTATGGTCAACTAATCTTTGACAAAGCAAGAAAGAATATCCAATGGGGGAAAAAAAAAACCAGTCTCTTCTACAAATGGTGTTGGGAAAATTGGGACAGCCACATGCAGAAGAATGAAACTGGACCGTTTCCTTACACCACACACAAATAGACTCAAAATGGATGAAAGACCACAACATAAGAAAGAATCCATCAAAATCCTTGAGGAGAACACAGGCAGCAACCTCTTCGACCTTAACTGCAGCAACTTCTTCCTAGAAACATTGCCAAAGGCAAGGAAAGCAAGGGCAAAAAAAATGAACTATTAGGACTTCATCAAGATAAAAAGCTTTTGCACAGCAAAGGAAACAGTTAACAAAACCAAAAGACAACTGACAGAATGGGAGAAGATATTTGCAAATGACATATCAGATAAAGGGCTAGTATCCAAAATCTATAAAGAACTTATCAAACTCAGCACCCAAAGAACAAATTATCCAATCAAGAAATGGGGACACCTGGGTGGCTCAGTCATTTAAGCATCTGCTTCAGCTCAGGTCATGATCCCAGGGTTCTGGGATCGAACCCCATGTTGGGCTCTCTGCTCAGCAGGAATCCTGCTTTTCCCTCTTCCACTCCTCCTGCTCATGATCCCTCTCTTACTGTCTCTCTCTCTCTCTCTCTCTCTGTCAAATAAATAAATAAAATCTTAAAAGAAAAAAGAAATGAGCAGAAGACATGAACAGACATTTCTCCAGATGGCCAACAGATAGATGAAAAAGTGCTCAACATCACTCAGCATCAGGGAAATACAAATCAAAACCACAGTGAGATACCACCTCACACCAGTCAGAATGGCTAAAATTAACCAGTCAGGAAAAGACAGATGTTGGCAAGGATGCGGAGAAAGGGGAACCCTCTTACACTGTTGGTGGGCATGGACACTGGTGCAGCCGCTCTGGAAAACAGCATGGAGGTTCCTCAAAAAGTTGAAAATAGAGCTACCCAATGACCCAGCAATTGCAGTACTGGGTATTTACCCTAAAGATGCAAATATAGGGATCCAAAGGGGCACATGCACCCAAATGTTTACAGCAGCAATGTCCACAATAGCCAAACTATGGAAAGAACCTAGATGTGCATCAACAAGATGAATGGATAAAGAAGCGGTATATGTACACAATGGAATACTATGCAGCCATCAAAAGAAATGAAATCTTGCCATTTGCAACCATGTGGATGGAACTAGAGGGTATTATGCTGAGCGAAATAAGTCAATCAGAGAAAGTTATCATATGATCTCTGATATGAAGAATTTGAGAGGCAGGATGGGGGGTTTTGGGAATAGGGAAGGGAAAAATGAAACAAGATGGGATCAGGAAGAAGACAAACCATACATCATATGTTTAAATAAAGCTTAAATAAAGTAAAAAAAAAAAAAAGACTCTTAATCTCACAAAACAAACAGGGTTGCTGGGGGCCTGGGGGATAGGGAGAGGGTGATTGGGTTATGGATATGGGGAAGGTTATGTGCTGTGGTGAGTGCTGTGAAATGTGTAAGCCTGATTATTCACAGACCTGTACCCCTGGGGCAAATAATACATTATATGTCAATAAAAATTTTAAAAATACTGCAGAAGAAAAAGAAGATTCATGAACTGAGTGAATATTATAGGTACAGGGCTGTGCATGGTTGTTTACCCACATACTTGTTTAATCTTCCAATTCTGCAAGGTAAATTTGCTCATTTTACCAATGAAAAAATAGGTTTGCAGAAACTTAACTGAGCATGTCGTGGGAAGACCTTGTTTAAGAAGAATGAGGCCAATGGAAGGAGAAAAAACAAAGATGAGGAATGACATGGAAGTGAGCAAAAAAAGAAAGATCAGACAGATAAATCAGTTAGCAGACTCACCCACTGGGGTATTGCACGTTCTTGTTCTACAACCCCTGAGGCTATGAGTATTCAATGCCCTTGTCTTGAATATGTTAGCCTTCTGTGTATGTAGGTTATCTCTTCCTTTACATTCTTTTTATGGCAAGGTTTGCAAACTCATTACAGCAGTTAGGCAGTTGGCATTAAGAGGTAAGGTAGGGTTGGTAGAAAGGATGAGTAGTTGAAACTGGCAAGCTAGAGTGTGTGTGTGTATGTGTGTGTGTGTATACATATGCATATACATATGTATACAGATACGTATACGTATGTATATGCATATGCATATGTATATGTATATATGCCTTACCTAAAGGCGGTGGTCCCCACTCAGCTCAACCTGATTACTGTCCTTAGGAAATGTGGGTGGACCAGGGTTTGGCTTATCTTCAGGTTTTTTTTTCAGAGAAGCCATATATATCTGGATATTTGGGGGTGATTTCCAGCCTGTTCAAAATATCAAAACACCATGTTGGCCCAATAGAACATATAGTAGAAGGTGGATTTGTGCTTTAAATTGTATTATGTCTTCTTGTTAGTTGGTAAGAATGGGGTAGGAGTAGCATTAAGTTCTTAGGCCTGTGAGAAAGAATTTTGGTTACCTGAGCAGGCCTAGCTGAGGCAAGGGCAGTAGTTAGAAATGCTCTAATTTTAATCTTTTCATCATAGGGGATGTAGATATCGGATTGTTGAGATAGTCTCATTTCAGGAATTTAAATTTAAGCTAATTTTTAAAAAATTCATGGAACAAGATATTACAGTTCAGTGAATTTTTTAGATAAATTCCTTTAAAACTTTCATTTCAAGAATTAAGGATATCAAACTGTTTTAACAATCAATATATATATATATTTTAAAGATTTTATTTATTTATTTGACAGGAGAGATCAAAAGTAGGCAGAGAGAGAGGGGGAAGCAAGCTCCCTGATGAGCAGAAAGCCTGATGCAGAGCTCGATCCCAGAACCCTGAGATCATGACCTGAGCCCAAGGCAGAGGCTTAACCCACTGAGCCACCCAGGCGCCCCTTAAAAATCAATATAGTAAATGTAGCATTTGGGAGGGAGGCATTGAAGGACCTTATTAGCATATTATCCCATAGATTTAGATTTTGCCCAGTAGAAAATTGGCAACGGATGTACGCTTTTTATGAGCAGTTTAAGGAGATACTGAGGCAGTTGCTTTATTAAAAGACGAAAGAGTTACATTGCTAGGGTGACATATGTCCCAGTTTACTAGATCAGTCCTGTTGTTCTGGCATAACAAAAGGACCTTTTGTCCACAATGATAAATTATATGGTTCCTTTATATAATGTTTATATGTTTTTTAGTTGCTGATCCCTTTCTTATAGAGGTGGAATAAACCAGGTATGCTGAATGACCTTGTTGCTTCTTGTAAAATTAATCACCAAAGCAAAGGCTAAACCAGTCTTCACCTCAGTGTGACTCTCTCAGCCCTCCTTCGAGGATCTTTGCTATTGCTGTCATGGTTTTACTTGTCAGCAACATTTAAACCATGATTGATTATTTCTGTATCATCGTTTTTCGAAGCCATCCTTTTTGTTAACTTTAACCTACTCTTACATCTGTATCAAATTTAATTTGTGGTATGTGAGGGAGGCATGGCAATCCCCATTTCAAGGGTCTATACTAAAAATTATCCATAATCATTCTTAAATGCCACTTAGGTAAAGGTAATAAAATCTTGATTTTATAAAAGCACATTTCCAGGCAAATATCTTTTATTGCGTGAAATTGAACATACTGGGTGCTACCTTCCTGATGTATCAGTTTTTTTCAGAAATTATATTTTATAATTAATTATATATGAGGGATATCATGTTCCACATATTTTTCAACTTGGAATAAAAATATAGAAGGCACGTTAATCAAGTTTGTGAATGAAAAAGATTCAAAGATACAGGTTAAATCTAAAAATGACAGACTGAGAATTCAGAATGATTTTAATGGCTTCAAACAATGGGTGAACCATAAAAAGTCTAAATTTAATGGGTTGGAATATGAATTTCCACATTTAGATTGAAAATAATGGCAGTAACATAAATATAGGAATGAGGAAATTTATCTCAACATAGCTCATATGAAAAGAACAGGAAGTAATGGCTTCTTAAAAGGTTAACACGACCTTTCATTTCTGGTGGGTGTGAGACTAGATACATTAAACTACTCTTCTACCACAAACTGAAATAAAAACGCTAGATAAGTTATATAAATGTGTCTTTAAAAATGATGAGGGGGAAACATGGGCCGGAAAATGAAAGTGAGAACTCAGTGAGGTGAATGAGATGGCCAACATGAGAACACTTGTTGAATCCAGCAAGTACCAGCTTTGATTTACTTGGTCTCTTGTTGCTCTCTCCAAAGCCAGAGCCTGTGCTGGGGGAAAAAAAGTTTAATAGATGTCTCCACATCAGTCTGGGATCCCCTCAAGGTTACTTCCATAGTGTAGGATTGAACTAGAACTAACTTTTTCCTGGATCTCCTCCCAATCCCCAGAAACTGTAAGGAAAACTGTCTATCTAATATTCCATAACCAATAACTAGCATTCGTGGAGGTTTGCAGTCCTAATTTAGACCTACCTAGGTGGTTCAAAAAGACAATATATAGTTGTAAAGTGGTTTTTGCATATTAGTTCAAGGCAGAACCAAGTGCAGATTCCTCCTGGGGAAATCTTTCTTCAACCCAGGCCTCAAAAGAGTTTGAAAAATATAATTGCAGGAAATTTTAACTCATGGTCAAAATTATAAAACAGGCAAGTAATAGAACATCATGACTAGATAACAGAATTAGACATGGAGTGATCTCAAATATAGTTATCAGACAGAGAATGTAAAGTAACTTTGTTTTAAAGAAATGGGAATGTTAAAAATGTGAGTGAATAGCAAGCGAATATAAAAATGACAAAGGAGGTCTGAAAAAACCAAAGAGAGCTTTGAGACAATAAGTATATAATTGGATTTTAAAAATCAGCATGCAGGCTAAATGGTAAATTAGACCTAGCCAAAGAAAGAATTCTTGAACTGGAGGACATTTCTAAGCTTTCTGACTGACCCACAGTAAAAAACTTAATTTATTGATGTGTGTATACATATGATAGCTGTATATGATTTAAGCCAGACTTTGAGGAAATTGATTGTATCCTCCTAATTGTAATGTTTTCTATGATTTTTCCTTTCTGCTTTGCTCTTTTTCATTTAAAAACAAAAGTTGAATCCAACCCAGGAAATTGTATAAACCATAGTAGGTCATAAGCACAGTTTTGAAGAAAACTGATTTTATTTAAGTATGAAAATACACATACTCTACAACTCAGCATATATCCACCAGTGTTGAGTACTTTATGTGGCCCACCCCAGAAACCCTGGAAAAAACCATCAGTTGTAGAAAACATAACTATCATGGTGTGCTTTATACATACAATAGCATACTGTAGCACTAAGGTGATAACTGAACGTGATGAACCACCAATGGATACAGCATAGACACCATTCCATCAAAGTGTGTGCTGCCTGGAGACAGCCAGTCTGAGCCCATACCTGTGCATGGGAACTCTTTCTGCAGCTTTGAAAATGAATAGATCACCCATCCAAGCAGCAACACAATATTGAATAGAAAAAGATTGTATGTGGTATGATTCCATTTATATCAAGTTCAGAAATTTGGGCAAACCAAATAGTTATATCATTTTGGTATAAATGATTATTTTTATAAAGGCAAGAGTAAGCACAGAATTTAAGGGAGTTTTAACTTCTAAGTGGGGCATGAGGGAGTGGGTCAGGAAGAGTCAAAAGGAGCTTCAGAGATACTAGTAAATTTTTTTCCCATAAAACTAGCTGTGGGCACAACTAGAATTCTCTTGTAATTCTTTATCCTTTATATCTCTTCAGCACTTAATGGAATTAATTTTAATTTTTTAATTAAAAAATCAAAAAAAAAAAAAGAAGCCAGGGCAGAATCAACACAGGTGATAAATCTTTAAAGCTGATCAGACCATCTTTAGAAAGTCATTTTTAGTTTTGGGTGCCAAATTTCATGGACATTAACAAATTGGAATTGGAATATGTCCAGAGGAAAATGTCCAGAGTGATGATATGACCCTGGTCTTTAATTTAGCCTTAATTTTTCAGATGCAGAGCATGTGGATTTTGAGCATGGGGCAGTTTTGGTTTCCCCAGGCCTATTGGCTAGTGTATGTGGGAAGTGAACTCCGCTCTGTTAAGTCTTAGGGCTGCACTAATGTTGCACCATGCAGAAATGAGTTCTAAAAAATTGCTACAGTTGTTGTGTAGTTTGCTAAAAATTTTTTTCCGTCAAATGCTATAACTTATAAGTTATATATTCACCTACTTATAAGTTATAGCATTATAATGCTAGGCCTTATGTGACCTGTCATAATATACCAAATAACAGCTCAGGAACAGGCTCGTTTCATTGCTGGGTTCAAACAGGCCCTGTGCTTTTCATAGCTCATGAAGACATCTTTAAATTTGGTCGTATCCATCGAAGGGAGACACCTCCGTATAATTTTGTTTGGTGCCTTTTGGAGGAAAGGTGGACTCAGTCCTAGCATTGCTCTGTCTTTGGCTGTGCAGGGAGCCATTTTGTCTGATCACGGCCTTAGTTGGACATAGACATGGAAGTCAGGGCAGATGGTAGCTTTTATCTAGGTAATGATCACTTGAAGTAAAGGTATAAATAAGCAATTACTGGGGCACCTGGGTGGCTCAGTGGGTTGAAGCCTCTGCCTTCGGCTCAGGTCATGATCTCAGGGTCCTGGGATCGAGCCCTGCATCGGGCTCTCTGCTCAGCAGGGAGCCTGCTTCCTCCTCTGTCTCTGCCTGCCTCTCTGCCTACTTGTGATCTCTGTGAAATAAATAAATAAAATCTTTTAAAAAAAAAATAAGTAAATAAATAAATAAATAAATAAGCAATTACTGAGGATCTGCAGTGTGCCAGCTATTGTTAGGCATTTTTTTTAAGACTTTATCTCTTTAGAGCAGTCTTAGGTTTGCAGCAAAACAAAGAGGAAGTTACTGAGATTTTCCATATACCCCACACGTGCATAGCCTTCCCCATTAACAGCATTTTCCACCAGAGTGGTACATTTGTTACAATTAATGAACCTACATTGACATATCATTATCACCCAGTCCATAGTTTACACTACCATCCACTTTTGGTGTTCTACATTCTATGTGTTTGGGTAAATGTACAATGATATGTATCCACCATTAGAGTATAGATTTGCACTGCCCTAAACATTCTCTATGCTCTGCCTATTCATTCCTTCCTTTCTTTCAACCCACGGCGACCACTTACTGTCTCCATAGTTTTACCTTTTCTTGAATGAATGTCGTATGGTTGGAATCATACAGTATGTACCCTCTTCAGATTGGCTTCTCTTTCACTTAGACATGTGCATTCATCTTTCCTCCATGTCTTTTCATGGTTGATAGCTCATTTTTAGCTCTGAATAATACTCCATTGTCTGGATGTACAGCAGTTCATATATTCACCTACAGAAGGGCATCTTATTTGGTTCCAAGTTTGGGAAGTTATAAATAAAGTTGCTGTAGACATCCATGTGCAGGTTTCTGTGAACATAAGTTCTCAGCTTCTTTGGATAAATATCAATGTGTACAATCACTGGATCCTATGGAAGGAGTATGTTTATTGCACACCAAACTGTCTTCCGAAGTGACTGTATCATTTTGCATTTTCACTTGCAGTTAATGAGAGTTCCTGTTCCATTTGGTATACTCAATGTTACAGATTTGGGGTATTCTAATAGGTGTGTAGTGGTATCTCATTTTAATTTGCATTTCCTTACTGATATATGATATAGAGCATCTTTTTTATGGTTTTATTAAGCATTGTGATATAAGAATATTCTATCCCATTGGGAAAGAAGTGGTCTTATCTCCATCTTATGGATGTGAAACTCGGAGAGGGGTGGCTAAAATCAGTATTTGAAGGAGAGAAGACCATCCTATCAGGAGAACAAGGTGCAGAGTCCTGGCCAGAGGCAGTGTTATGGAGTGTAAGAGCATAGGCTTCATTAAACAGAGCCAGATTCATATACAGAATCTGCCATTTGCTAGCAGGGTGAGCTGAGTTGTAAGCTATTTGCCTTATCAGGAAATGAGGAAATTCTTATTTCATGGGATTGTTAGGAGCAGTAATGAATTAATATGCATGAAGTGCTTAAAACAGTGGCTTGGCACATAGAAGGTAGTATAAAATGAAGTGTTTAGAGAATTTTTTTCCCTGAATGTAAGTATAGCAAGCAATTCTCCTGGTCTCTGACCCTGTCTGTAGCAGAGCCTGCCCTCAGTCTTTTTTTTTTTTTTTAAGGTTTTATTTATTTATTTATTTGACAGAGATCACAGGTAGGCAGAGAGACAGGCAGAGAGAGAGGGGAAAGCAGGCTTCCTGCTAAGCAGAGAGCCTGATGCGGGGCTCGATCCCAGGACCCTGGGATCATGACCTGAGCTGAAGGCAGAGGCTTTAACCCATGGAGCCACCCAGGCACCCCAAAGGGTGGATTTTTTTTTAAGATATTTTTTATTTATTAGAGAGAGAGATCATAAGCAGGCAGAGAGGCAGGCACAGAGAGAGGGGGAAGCAGGCTCCCTGCTGAGAAGGGAGCCCAATG
>ML102548.1:21137-77264 GCA_003697995.1 Taxidea taxus jeffersonii
GGGGTTGGCTGGACCATTGAGACTATGGGTTCCAAGTGCCTTTGGGGGCCTGTGATGTGTAGGGTGTTGCTAGCTTCCGTATTATGTCAGCACTGCTTGCCTCTTCTGTTAGCACATCTGCTGACTGCTCCTCTTAACCCAGTTTGTCTCTGAATCATGCAGGCATTAGACTTCCATTCACTTCCTCCATGTGTTTCCCTCACATCTGACCTATCGTTTCCCTTAGTTACTGGTTTTTTACAACCCTCACCAAGTTCCTATTTATTTATTTCTCCCCCCTCCTCTTCTGCCACTTCTGTTTGCTTAATCATTTTCCCTTTTTTATCCTGTTTTCTCCTTTATTTATCCTTACACACTGGCTCTTGTATGTTTGTGCTGTTTTTCCTGTATCTTGGGTCTGGAGTGGACTCTTCATTTTTAGAGCCATTGCTAGACAGTGAATGGTATGAACTGGAATGTGGTATGAGCTGACCAAAATCCATGATACATCATGGCAACTATGTCAGGCAGTCTTGCTTTGTAACTTAGTTTTGATTAACCTGGAGCCAAATTGAGCACTGCAGTATTATAATGTCTCAGCAAGGGAAAAGAAGATACCAAACCTGTGGAGGCTATAATTCCAGAAATGATCCAAGGACTTCCCTTCTTTAAGGCACGGAGGCAAGAAATGATAAGGTCTCAGAAATAGGTAAATAATTACGAGTGCCTGGCTTAAATAGCATTTAAACATAAAGATACTCTTTTCTTCAACTTAAGGCAGGCTTATTGCTTATGCTCTTCTTTGAACTGAAGTGAAAACATATTCAAAATTAACATACATTATGAAACAGTTCAATTTATGAAATTTGATAATTGTTTAAAACATACTTGAGCATGCTGAAATGTTACATAGTAATTGTCAATTTCAATAGCAGGGTATTCTTTACTCTCTATGTGTTTTGCCTTTTTAAAAAAATATATGCTAGAAATTTTCTATCAACTATTTTAAAAGGAGAATGAAAATCATTGCCACTTGAAATTAATTAGTGTTAATTTTAAAATGAATCCATCACATTTGAAAATACCGTTCTTTATGGTAGGGTTTTAAAAAATGAGTTCTGAGACCAACAGAAGAAAAACGGGAGAAAGTTTAAAACATCTCGATGGACAACCTTCTGATCAGAACTGTGAGGTCTTTAAAAGCAATCTGGGATTTTTCTTGTTGTCTGGTAGCAGTATTGAGCAGATGGCAAATTGACAGAAATAAAGCTGGATGATTGGCACGCCTGGGTGGCTCAGTGGGCTAAGCCTCTGCCTTCAGCTCAGGTCATGATCCCAGGGTCTTGGGATCGAGCCCCGAATCTGGCTCTCTGCTCAGCAGGGAGCCTGCTCACTGCAACCCCCCCACCATCCACTCCTGCCTGCCTCTGCCTGCTTATGATCTCTCTCTCTCTGTCAAATAAACAAGTAAAACCTTTAAAAAAAAAAAAAAAAAGGCTGGATGATCAAATCTGATAAGGTGAGAGGTTAACTAGAAATATCTTTGGTATTCAAAAAAATTTCCAGGAGTGGTGGGAGTGGTGACTAAAATCAATATTTGGTATTTCATTTGTGTTAATACAAAAAACAAAGCCACAAGTTTGCTTTTTAATTAATTTTTTTCTTTCATTTAAAAAAATAGCCCTCCAGGCCCCTGGGTGGCTCAGTGGGTTAAAGCCTCTGCCTGCGGCTCAGGTCATGATCCCAGGGTCCTGGGATCGAGCCCCGCATCAGGTTCTCTGCCCAGCGGGGAGCCTGCTTCCCTCTCTCTCTCTGCCTGCCTCTGCCTACTTGTGATCTCTCTCTCTCTCTGTCAAATAAATAAATAAAATCTTTTTTAAAAAAATAAAATAAAAAATAGCCCTCCTACCTCCCAACAAATCCATCCTTGTAGGTGTAGAAGGAAAAGAGAAATTTGTCTCTGCTGGCTGTCTGCATGCCCCTTCAGGAAATAGCATGTCAAATTCCTGCTTTATCAAGCCCCTCCTGCTGGCCTTCCTCCCATCCTCATTCAGTGAGTGTGCCAGATTCTGTGCGAGGTGCTGGGAGTATAAAGAAGAAATGAAACAGGATTCCATGGAGCAGTGGGGGAGTGGGTCTAACAAATAACACAGAACATTCCAGAAATCTCCATTCCTTTCAGTATGTTTAGAGGAACTATCTGCTGAAGGACTGGCCACAGCTTCACCGGTGTCATTAGTCTTTAATTCATTTAAATCAAAAACCAGTTAACTGTATTTGAATTTTTTTAATTTTTTTTTAAAGATTTTATTTATACATTTGACAGAGATCACAAGTAGGCAGAGAGACAGGCAGAGAGAGAAAGGAGGAAGCAGGCTCCCTCTGGAGCAGAGAGCCCGATGCGGGCTCCCCTGTATTTGAATTTTTGCTGGTCTTAGAAAGCAGCTCTTTAACGGGTATACCTGCCCCACCTAAATTCTTCTGAAAAAAATCACCGTGCCTCCAAAAGAGCCTTGTACTTTCTAAGCAACAGTAAAGACAGCTTTGTGGAAGGAGCCGACTTCCTCTTCTGTTCTTCAAGTCTTTTTCCCTTCTAACATTTTCATCAGTTTTATGTTTTCTATTAAACCCTGGGCCATGTGTGCTATCCTAATCACTGGACCACACCACAATCATGCTGTTTCTTTCTAAGTGCTTGCTTAATGTAACCGTTTAATACATCCCAGTGTCATATATGTCTGAGCTGTGTTCTACAGGGAAACAGTGTCTGTTAACACGGTTATGTTTGTTCTTTAACCTATATGCATTTAACCATGGTTTTTTGGAGCAGCTCAAATTGGAGTGATAGGTCTTCCATAAAAACACCTAAATTATTTAATGAATGCTTACCAAACTCTGCAGTTGCCCTGAAAACAACTCTGATGTGTGGGTTAAGTGTTAGCTAGGGGAAGAAGGCCCTATCCAAGGAACCCATGGATAACTTGTCTAGCAAAGTTTATGAAATGCATTTTTCAAACTTGTCTAAACGAAGATGATTGTTTGGCTATTTAAAAAATAATTGATTATATCCTTTGTCTTATCCTTTCTTCTTTGTTACTCTTCTGATTGCCTGTGTGAGATTTAATAACAAATCAGACTAATAAGGATGCATTTCAGTTCTGGCAGCAGAATTGCTGTCAATTGCTATGGATCAGTTGATTAGGCCAGAAGGGGGAGGTGCAGTAAAGAATGTGAACACTTGTGACAAGCAGCATGGGTTATGTGAACTAACCAGGGATGGAAGTCTGGTAGAAAAAAGCAGGATCTTTCAAATCAGGTACTCCTGAGTTCAAATCAGGGCTGTACCTTTTACTAACCATGTGATCCTGGAAAGGTACTGAATCTTTCTGAGATCTTAGTGTCTTCATCTGCAAAATGGGGACTGTCAGGATTTACCTTCACAGAGTAGTGGATAGCATCTAATTTTGCATAAGGTGTTGCCTGGCACTTACTTTTCCAAGTGTCTACTGTAACTTCTTTAAAAGGCAAGAACTTGGTTCACATCAGGTCACCTAATCTTTCTAAGCCTCAGGTTTGTCATCTTTATAATGGGAATTTCAACTTATTGACATGAAAAGGCTCAAAAGATTGCAGTCATATGGAGGTATAATGACTTATTTCACAAAGGCCTCCTGAATATCCACCAGAATATAAACTCTACTGTAGCTTTTTTTCAGGTCTTTTTGGTGCTTCCAAAATATTCACTTGGTATTACTATTACTACGTATTAGTTATGTCTCACAAATATTGCAGAATTACTGGAAAGAAACCCATATCTTATTCACATTTATAATTCCTACTATATGTTAAATATATTAAGGGTTTGGTAAGTGGTTATTATATAAATAATCATTTTTTGTTATTATCATTGCCCTCAGCTTTGCAAACTAATAACAGCTAATAGCATCATAATGGGTTTATTTCTACCTTTATTATTTCTGTGATCATTCTATTGTTTTAACATTTTATGTGGAATATGTAAAACGTAAGATACCTTTTTTACTAACACTGCATATTTAGTACAACTGAATCATATTCAAAGATGTAGAATGGCTGTGAGTTTTGGTGTCAAAAAAAACTTTGAATATTCCTACCTTTTATTAAAAAAACTAAAAATTCAGAATTTCAAATTTGCATAATATTTAAGTTCTTAATTTGTTTTGTGTATACAAAGAGATATCACTTATGAAAATGTGCTGTTGCATTCTATTTATAGTTGAAGATTTATTTATAGTTGAATATTTAGAGGGATTTTCTCTTTTTGATAAAAAAGAAATGTGCTCTTTTAACTTTTCAGGCATTTTTTTTTTAAATTTTATTTATTCATTTGTCAGACAGAGATCACAAGCAGGCAGAGAGGCAGGCAGAGAGAGAGGGGGAAGCAAGCTCCCCGCTGAGCAGAGAGCCTGATGCAGGGCTTGATCCCAAGACCCTGACACCATGACCTGAGCGGAAGGCAGAGGCTTTAACCCACTGAGCCACCCACGTGCCCCTAACTTTCAGGCATCTTGAAGTCACAGAGGAAAGAGTAATTACTCCAAACCTTTAGACTTTTTCTTATATGACCTATAAGACATGAGTAACTAGAGCAATAACCTCTTTTCTGATTTCTACAGTAATAAAAATGCCACTGTTGTCCATTGATTATCCAGCTTGTGGGCCTAGTTTAGAGAAAGGGAATATACCAAAGAATTAATCAGCAGTCGCTAAAAGATACCTACAAGCAAATGAAGGGCTTACATGCTTTATTTCATTTATTTAAAAAAAAAAAAAAAGGAAAGGAAAGAAAGGTAAAAGGCAATATCTCTAGAAAACTTGAATTTATTTTGCTCTTTAGTTCTTAATCTATTTTGGTTGGTTCCATCTATAGGAATTGCAGTAACCTGATACTGTGTTCATTTGCATCAATAGCTTCTATTTGCATTCTTATAAACTGATTTAAATAAAGGCTCTGTATGTGACAATAGATATACATTAGTTATCTATTGCTGCATAACAAATTGCCCTGAACCTAGGGACTTAAAACAATACATGTTTTGTTTTGTTTTATCTCACCTAATTTCTTTGGATCGGGAATCCAGGAGTGTCCTAGGTGGGTGGCTGTAGCTCAGAATCTTACATGAAATTGAAGTCCACATGTCATCCCATGTTATAAGTAGTCTCTGTGAAGGCTTGACTAGGACTGGAAGATCCACTTCCAAGGTAGTTTGCTCACATGCCTGGCCAATTTGAACTGGTTGTTGGCAGGAGGCCTGTTTCTTACCATGTGGACCACTCCATAGGGCTGATTGACCATTTATAATGTGAGCAAATGATCAGAGAACAGGATAGTAGCTGCACTGTCTTTTATGACCTAGCCTGGAAGTCACACATCATTTCCATGATAATCCTGCTGGCTGTACAAGTTAACTGTGCTTATAGTGGGAGGAGAATACACTAGGGTACAAAGATCAGGAGTTAAGGATCTTTGGGGACTGGCTACCAAACTAGAATGTCTAATCTAATATGTGCAAGTGTCCAGTGAATGTTCAGATAACCTAAATTTTAATTTTATCAAAAATAATATAATTATTGGAGTATAGAGATTTCTCATTTTTACAACTTTTATCCCAAATTGCACATGTTGACATATATTGGTTATTGGTCCATTTCAGTTGCATATAGATAGCAGTGCAAAGTGTCTCTGTCCTCAAAGAAAAGCAAACATTTCATTATAATTATACCAAGTATTACAACAGAGGTACATACTGAAGATGATGTGGTCAGTTGTTGAAGAACATGAGCTCTGAGGTCAGTTTGCCTTAGTTCCATTTCTGGCTCCTTTATTTATTAGCTATATGATGTTGGACCATTTATTTTACCTTTCTAGTCTTTAGTTTCCTTTTCTGATTGTTCCCTTTTTATAGCTTACCTTCCTCGTAGGGTTGTGGGGATTTAGGAAACAGTACCCGAGAGTACTATTAGCCAGCCACTTGAGATTTCCTGGAATGAATCAGTTTGGATGAGGGAAGGTTTCCAGGGAATGTGAGACATTTGAGTCATCTCTTGGAGGGTAAGTTGGAGTTTGGTCGGTACAGAAAGTTTGTGGAACCTGGGCATAAGATGCCAGCATGAAGTAGCGCTAGAGGCTGAGGAGCTGAGCAGTGAGTGGGTTTGAGGCTGGGGCATGTCACGTGGTAGCTTCAAGGGAATGACGAGAAAGACGTTTAGACAGTGGCATGCAAGGATGGTGAAGAGTCTCAGGTGAAGCCCCAGGACCTTGTAAATTTTCTGAGATTATCTCAGTTTAAATCACAAATTTCTTACTGCCTTCATGACCACCCTCACAACTGCTAGATCTTATATCCATATTTGTGGTTAGAAAAATATTGTCACTATAGTTACAGGCAAAACAAAAGAAGTTTGGACTTTTTTTTCCTTTAAAAACCACAGAATGATAGGATTTGCTTCTTTTTTGTGTGTATTTTGTTTTATTAAGTATTTTGGACAGTGGGTTGAATAGTTAGGATGGTTATAGTAATCAGTAGGGAGAGGACTGAAGCCTCACAGGAGGCTAGAGAGGTGAGTACAAATATACAAGAGCCTGAGACCCTTGCTTCTTGTCTGTTTTGGCATTTCCCACAGGCATCCAAAGCATGTTCCCAGAACACTGGCAAGACTAGGACACTTCCCATCCTATTCCAGAGAACCTTGACTTATCCAGAATTTTGCAATTATAAAAATTTAAAAAGAGATTTTAATGTTAGCATATATGTAAATATCATTTTAAATTACGCATGAGAAAATAGGCACAATAATCTTGGCCTTTAAATGTCTGGCTCTAGTATTAATAACCTTATTTGATGGATACAAGAAGATAATGATTATGTCAATTTTAGAAACTCCTTCTCAACTTCCCACGTTCAAAAGATTTTTTTTTTTTTTGAAAACAAAACTGAAAAGAAAGATGAGGCTTTAAAGAAGACATGTAAAAAATGAGATTTTTGATTTAGATAATTAAGAATCCGTTTGCCAGTGTGAGCTGGATTCCAGCTGGCTTCTCAGCCCAAGGGTGGGAATTAGGGTGCTTAGTCTATATAGCCTTCCTCATGTGGTTTTAATTCATCTTTCAGTACTCTCTCTGAGTGGGGCTGACTCTTCATTATTTTTTGGATGACGTGCTCCATGGACAGGCTCTTTTACCAAGACACATGAGCCTCAAATATATGTCTTTCTTTAGCTTCTTTAGGAGATAGGTAGGTCTAGTTGAAGCCAGAAGGCTCTAACCCATCTGACATAAAATGATGAAACAGGAATGCTGTGGTACCTAGTTCACTTAAAGCGTATTTATTTTCATGAGAAAGAATTTTAATGTGAGTGCTGCCCTCTTTTTCTTTTAAAACTTGGAGGCATGCGCTAATGCACCTTCGCACTGCAGCCATAACACTATGTAAAAAATAATCCAGAAATGGATAGTAGTTTTATATACCTATTAAGTTATATGAAATGTCAGTCTAATAATCAGACTGAGAGACAATGTCTCCATTCAGGAATATAGTAGCCTTGCAGAGAGAGCCCAGCTATGGAAGGGAAATTTTGGAGTAACTTACCCCATTCTCAGCTGTGTTTGAAATTTAGATATTTTCTGATAGCTTGCATCACATTTGGGTTCTTTCTCTCTACACTATTTCTAATTTGATATTTTTTTATTATTTCATAACTAAGATTTTAAGGATTGTAACTTTCTATTCGTAATAAAAGTAGTTTAGTGTCTGTGCAAAAAAAAATAGTTGATAGAAGATGGTCTTGTAACTAAAGTAAACCTTTATATAAATAAATGCAGAAACATCTGTTAAGGGCATAGTCTGAATGTGGCAGACATCTGAATTGCGTCAATTCCCGCCTTGTGGCCAAGATGTCTTTCTTAGGCTTTTTTTATAACTAATGGCAGAGTTTCACATTCTCACAGCATTAGGCAATAGAATGGTCAAAAGAACTGATGCCAAGTTACTCTCTTTCTTGGGTTAGCTAGTGGTAATAATTTATACTCACCAAAGAAAAATGTGGCATTTTTTTGTTTTTATTTTTGAAGACTGAAAACCTGAGATGTCTCCTTCAATGTCACTTTTCGGCCCTGGCTTTAGGCAGTTTTCCAAATGTCTAATTGTTAAACTGCTTTCAAGAAATTATTGTGGTATTACCAGAAGCTTGGGTCAGGAGAAAAAGGCAGCACACAGACTTTCCTAGAGCATCATGGGCCCATCAAATGACCTTTTTCAGAAACAACCAAGATTCTCTTTTCAATGGCAGAAAAATGCTAATTGAAACTAAACAGAAAACAAACTCACCCCACAAGTATTGTAGTCCAGAGGATTAAGGGAGAAGGTCAGAGAGGGGATGAAAAATTCTTCTTGGGAAAACTTTTGAAGCTAAAGCTTATTTATTTGGTCTTTGATGATTATAAGTTAAAATGGGTGGTTTAGCATTTTTAAGATAAAATTAGCCAGGACTGTAAGAACACTGTGTACCTTTTCAGGTGCCTGTGTACCTCTTCCTAGAATACCTGTCTGGTGCTCTACTCTTCCTCAAGACTACCTCAGCATTCCTCCCACTTGGGGACTCCAGCGCCGTAAGGTGAGTCTGCAAAGTTGTATTCCTTGCATATATCCTAGAAGAGTATCGTTTAAAGTGATGTTTTAAAAACAACTGTTCAAAATTTGGGGAGACTTTTGGAGGTTATGTTCACTGGTGAACTCTAAAGGATCATCATTTGTTAGCCCTATATTTAGGTAAGTATAAAGTTTAATTAGCAATAGTGTCTTTTGCCAGTGTAATATAAGCCCTAGGTTCAGATTTGGGTTGACACTAATAGCATTATGAAACATGCTTTAGATTTCAAATTTGAAGTCTGAAGCAAATTTTTGCCAATTAGTATGTCACCACTCTTAGATTTCCTGAGCATTATTCTACTCATGCTTTAAATTGGCAGCCTCTTTTTTAATTAATTGATTGATTAAGTTTTTATTTTAATTCCAGCTAGTTAGCATACAGTGTTATATTAGTTTCTGGGGTACAATATAGTAATTCAACACTTCCATACATCACCCTGTGCTCTTCAAAACAAGGGTACTCCTTAATCCCTATCACCTACTCAACCCATCTCCGCCCCTCTCCCCTTTGATAACCATCAGTTTGTTCTCTGTAGTTAGAGTCTGTTTCTTGCTTTGTCTCTCTCTCTCTCTTATTTTTTTCCCTTTGCTTGTTTTATTTCTTAAATTCCACATACGAGTGAAATCAGATGGTATTTATCTTTCTCTGACTTACTTAGCATTATACTCACTAGCTCCATCTACACCATTGCAAATGTAAGATTTCATTCTTTTTTATGGCTGAATAACATTCTCTTATATACAGATACGCATACACGCACACCCCACATCTTCTTTGGATAGATCAGTTGATGGATAGAAGCCTCTTTTAAATCAGAAAAGTATTTCTAACAGTGAAGGTTAGAAGGTCTTTATAAGTCTGAAATAGCTTATAGTTTGAGCTTCCGTCCTGCAACTAGTGTAATTGGCTTCATTAAGTAAAGGGGGTCACAAAGTCTCTTGAGGTGGGAATATACAACCTAAATTAATTTTCTCTTGCTTTTTGTATGCTTGATGTGTATCCTTTCTTGAACATTAAAGTGACTCATTGGTCTCGGAAGGGAAAATAATTTGATCTTGTTTGTAGTATGTGAATCACTTGTGAATAAACTGTTCACATTTTACAGGTGAATAAGCTCTTTAAGGGCCCCAACCAGCATGCTGTCTCATAAATTCCTTCATCCCTCATTTGCAAAAAAGTTATGTGCTTGCATTTTTTGCTTCAGTGATGATTTTTGAAGGTCTTACATAAATTAACTCCCCCCTGAAATAAAGAGTATAACCTTAGAGCCATGTAGTAATTGCTAAACTACGTGGAGGGAAATATATTCATAAAACCCCAAGTCCTTATCCTTACTGGTTCAGTTTTCTTCCTGTAAACTGTTGAATTGCTTGTGGCATTAGCAAAATCCATGACTAGAAGACCCCAAGTGTTGAATAAAAGATAGTCTGATTCTAATAAAGCAATTTTGTTATATCCATGTAAGAGCTGAATAATGCTAGTTAAGCCCTGTTATTTGCTATATAGTCTAAAGAAGAAAAGTATAAGGAACAAAATGTATTACGTAGTCCCACTTACTATAGTCTCTCCATAATTGTGTCATTGCCTAAATTTTAGATTTAGCTTTTATCACTGATAAAGCTATTCTGTAAATCTTTTTCTTTACGTTAATTATTTTCTATTTGGGAGGATTTATGTAAAAGTTACACCAAGAGGAACTGTGATTCAGATTTAATATTTGGAGATTGTGTACACTTGGGTTTGAATGTTTCAGTTATTTTGTTTCTTTTATAACATTGTTAGCCCTCATACAGGTTGGAGATGTAGGAGTTGCTTGGAGTTTGCTGCTAAAGAGTTAATTTTTTGACTGTTTCTGCTCAAATGTTTCATATGCTAAAAGTTAACAGCCTTTGATTCCTCAAGTGCATAGAGACTCCCTTAGTGTACTGCCTTGCCTTCCTTTTTTAAATGGAGTTTTGTCTGTTTTAAATAAATGAACGGTTCCTGGATGTGGTAGAGCTGTACATAAAACTGGTTTGCTCTTGCTGGCTACTGACGTGATCCAGTTTATTCATTGAAAGAGGATGTGTGAGTTTCCTAAACCTTTTTGAATGAAGCCTCTAATTTCAGTTATGTTGACTTTGATACCAACAAAACCAGCTTTGAATTCTCAATATTGCTACACTGTAAAACCACCTTAACTTTTTTTTATGTAGCAGCTTTAAATTTTTAATGTATTACAATTAGAATATTTCTACTAAATTACATTTTCTCTACAATGATGCAGTTTTTCCCAAGCCATTATTCTTTTAGGGAATGATAGCGAATAGTCACATTTTATTTATTACAAGGCATCCTTTCCTTGGTTTGTAAATTTGAGGTTGTGTGAGAACAAAGTTTGAAGCTCCTATTTTACGTTAAAAGAAAACAGATTATGGGGCGCCTGGGTGGCTCAGTGGGTTAAAGCCTCTGCCTTCTGCTCAGGTCATGATCTCAGGGTCCTGGGATCGAGCCCCGCATCGGGCTCTCTGCTCAGCGGGGAGCCTGCTTCCCCCTCTCTCTCTGTCTGCCTCTCTGCCTACTTGTGATCTTTCTCTCTCTGTCAAATAAATAAATAAAATCTTAAAAAAAAAAACAGATTATGTAAAACAATATAAAATTTTGCAGATTATTTATTTGCTTCTCTCTCTGTTTGGAATAGGACTGCATTCTTCTCCCACCTCCCTTTTCTGGTACCTTCCTGTAAAAGGCATTAATAGAGGGAAAAGAATGATAAACAGGACTTAGCCCTTTAATCTTCTTTCAAAACCGCCTTGTAAGTAATTTCCCATAGTTTCTGTAATGAAGCTTATGATGGTAGTATATTGTGCTTCTGGTAGTGGGGAGTAGTTTCAAAACACTCTCAACATTTTATATCTTAAGCTGTGTGTGTGTGTGTGTATTTGAGTTTTCAGGTTAGGTTTTCTGCCCCATGTAGATTTAGTGGAATTTATTTTTTATATGCTTATACTTGGTTTTAATGGTTTAGATGGGGGCATTTCTGAATAAAACTTGTAAAGAGATTTTTATTGTTGTTACAGGTAGTTCATGCACACAAATTTTAGGAGACTCAAAATGATCTTTTGGCAGAAAAACTTCGTAGAAGAAGGGGGGACATTTTCTGTAATTTAAGTTGTCATAGTAACCTGCATCAGACCCTTATTTGGAATCCAGGCCTGAAGAATTTCAGTGACAATAAACATTCCAGTTGCATTCATCTTTTTTTCCCCCTCTGAGAAAGGAGCCATCAATTGTGATCTAATTATATCGTTTCTGTTTTTAGAAGATGAGTAGCAGCTTGCATTTTTTTGGCACTTTGCAATTTCTCTGGCAGAGTAAAAATGAAAAGTTAGCTGTTTATATTTGAACTTGGCATTTTCTGATAATGTATCTCGAACTATTTCAGATGACAAGATAGGTTCACTATAATAGTTACTTAATAAAATATGAAAAAAATAGAATTTGTTAATGATTTGAAGACATTGCCACATATATTTAACTTGCAAGTTTTAATATTAAAAGTATTGGAATCTGGTTTTTATGGAACTCTGATCTGGGAATGTTAGGATTTTCCCAATATCAGATTGTTAATATATTTATTTTATGGCATCTTGTATTTAAGCATGAATGTATTTAAAAAGGATGAGGTGTATCATTTTTATTAGCAGAATAAGTGTACTTTGAGGAATTTGTATCCAGGCATTTTTTTAGATATGTTCTCTTTCACAAAGGACAATAGAATGTTGTTTCTAAGACAAAGTTTTTTTAGGGTTTGCTTCACTCTTGCTTTTTGCAGGATACTGATTACTAATCAAGGGAATTTGGAGCTCAAAACATTCTCCTTCAGCAAGGAACATTAGGAGAAACCAGAAAATAAAGGTGTGTCTGTCCTTTCATTTTAGGAAACTTGGAAAATAAATTGGAAGAGTTTGATTAGTCTAATAAAATAATAGATTAGTCTAATTAATTAGTCTAATAAAAATAATATACAAAATTAGCAGTTACTTGATATAATTATAGCTATCTGTAGATAAAAATGGTAAAATTCTTGTCAAAACTTTTCCACATGTATTTGAGAATCTTAAATGGATAATTTTTTAAAAAACAAAATTTGAATTTTAAAAAGTACAAGGTAAATGTAGAAAACCTAGATAGTCTATTTACTGGGGAACTGTGAAGAAAAATGTAATCACCTGTTATCTCACGGTTTAGAGATACTTACTGTAAATATTTTATGGGAAGTATCTGCAATTTTTTTTTTTTTAAAGATTTTATTTATTTGACAGACAAAGATCACGAGTAGGCAGAGAGGCAGGCAGAGAGATAGAGGAGGAAGCAGGCTCCCCAGCAAGTAGAGAGCCCGACGTGGGGCTCGGGTCCCAGGATCCTGGGATCATGACCTGAGCCGAAGGCAGAGGCTTTAACCCACTGAGCCACCCAGGCGCCCTAGTATCTGCAATTTTTTAAACAAATTGGGAATCAAGCTGTCAAATAGCCAAAATACTAATAATGGCGAAACACTAGAATTTTATCTCCTGTTAGAATTAGCAGCATACCTACTGTCATCACTACTAAAGTAACTCTGAAATATCTAGCCAATGTATTAAGAACAGAAAGAGAGAACTGTTGGAAGAAACAAAATTATCTGTAGATAATAAAAAATGTCCAGGATACCCAAACTAATATAATAAAATTCCATTTTAATGTAAATATCATGATATATATACTAGTAATAATCAGTTCAAAAATAGCAAGAAAGAGACCATTAGTAGTAGCAACAAAAATTTATGCCAAAGATTAAACTCTGTAAGAAATGTGAATGACCCATGGGCAGGAAACTGTTAGACTTCATACAGACCTAAAGACTTGTTCAGTCTTAGTACTTAACAAAGGAATATCATATTTGGTATGTCATATCATTAAATATTCAAAAACATGTACATGAGACATATATGAGTGACCTTTATGTTAAAGGTAACCTAGACTAATGTAATTCCTATGTTGGCTGTGGGAGAAAATAGATCAGAATGCCCATATAATGCAACTACAGGGCAGACAGTGTTACAGCCAGTAATGGAATCTACCTGCCTACCTGCCTGCCTACCTACCTACCTACCTATCTATATACCTGTTTATTTATAGATTACTTTTTTTTACTATTTGATGAAATGGAAAATTAGAATAACCTAAAAAGTAACAATGTCAGGACACAATATAAATTATAACCTTGTATTTTTAAGTGTATTTGCATAGAAAATAAATGAGGAGGCAATATACAAAGTGTTATTGATGATTATCTGCAAGTGGTAGAACTATAAGAAAATAATTATTATTGTCAAATTATTACAGATTCTCTAAAAATATATTTATAATCAGAAATTTGAAAATAGATTCAGTTTTCTAAAAATTCTTAAGGTTGATCAAATGCCTAAGATTTAATTATCTCTTAAAAAATTATTATAAAAACCGGGGCACCTGGGTGGCTCAGTGGGTTAAGCCTCTGCCTTCGGCTCAGGTCATGATCTCAGGGTCCTGGGATCAAGCCCCGCATGGGGCTCTCTGCTCAGCGGGGAGCCTGCTTCCGCTCTCTCTCTCTCTGCCTACCTGTGATCTCTCTCTCTCAAATAAATAAATAAATAAAATCTTTAAAAAAAAATTATTATAAAAACCTATATAAGATGGATTATATACAGAATTAAATAACGAGGGGATCATCAGAGTCTCTGATTAGGGCTGAACAGAATGCACTCCCCAGCTGCCATTCATATTTGATTGTGGTATATACCTGTGTATCTGGTAATTTTGTCTCCTGGGAGTGTGGGGCCCAATAACATCCCTGAGAATGATAAAGAACAATATGTTTCCTATGTTTAAATCTCAGCCCTTTCCCCCATGCCTATGTATCAAGTGCCACAGCAATTTGGATGTTGAAATATTGATTGCCAATGACATTGAATCAAACTTACTAAAGTCTTTATGGATTAAGTGGGAGAATTAGGACAGTTATTTTAATTCTGCAGCCATTTTTTTAAAAGATTTATTTATTTATTCATTTTTCTTTTTTTTTAAATTTAAGCTTTTTTTTAAACATATAATGTAACCCCACCACCCTCTCCCAACACCCCTCCCCCCAACCCCCCTCAGTTTGTTTTATGACATTAAGAGTCTCTTTTGGTTTGTCTCCCTCCCGATCCCATCTTGTTTCATTTTTTCTTTTCCTACCACCTTAACTCCCACCCCTGTTGCATCTCCACTTCCTCATATCAGGGAGATCATGTGATAGTTGTCTTTCTCCAGTTGACTTATTTCGCTAAGCATAATACACTCTAGTTCCATCCATATCGTCGCAAACGGTAAGATTTCATTTCTTTTGATGGCTGCATAGTATTCCATTGTATATATATACCACCTCTTCTTTATCCATTCATCTGTTGATGGACATCTAGGTTCTTTCCATAACTTGGCTTTTGTGGACATTGCTGCTATAAACATTCGGGTACATGTGCCCCTTTGGATCACTGCGTTTGTATCTTTAGGTTAAATACCCAGTAGTGCAATCGCTGGGTCATAAGGTAACTCTATTTTCAATTTTTTGAGGAACCTCCATGCTGTTTTCCAGAGTGGTTGCACCAGCTTGCATTCCCACCAACAGTGTAGGAGGGTTCCCCTTTCTCCACATCCTCACCAGCATCTGTCATTTCCTGACTTGTTCATTTTAGCCATTCTGACTGGTGTGAGGTGGTATCTCATTGTGGTTTTGATTTGTATTTCCCTGATGCCCAGTGATGTGGAGCACTTTTTCATGTGTCTGTTGGCCATCTGGATGTCTTCTTTGCAGAAATGTCTGTTCATGTCCTCTGCCCATTTCTTGATTGGATTATTTGTTCTTTGGGTGTTGAGTTTGCTAAGCTCTTTGTAGATTTTGGATACTACCCCTTTATCTGATATGTCGTTTGCAAATATCTTCTCCCACTCTGTCAGTTGTCTTTTGATTTTGTTGACTGTTTCCTTTGCTGTGCAAAAGCTTTTGATCTTGATGAAGTCCCAATAGTTCATTTTTTCCCTTGCTTCCCTTGCATTAGGCGTTGTTCCTAGGAAGAAGTTGCTGCGGCTGAGGTCGAAGAGGTTGCTGCCTGTGTTCTCCTCAAGGAATTTGATGGATTCGTTTCTCACATTGAGGTCCTTCATCCATTTTGAGTCTATTTTTGTGTGTGGTGTAAGGAAATGGCCCGATTTCATTTTTCTGCATGTGGCTGTCCAATTTTCCCAACACCATTTGTTGAAGAGGCTGTCTCTTTTCCATTGGATATTCTTTCCTGCTTTGTCGAAGATGAGTTGACCATAGAGTTGAGGGTCTATTTCTGGGCTCTCTATTCTGTTCCATTGATCTATGTGTCTGTTTTTGTGCCAGTACCATGCTGTCTTGATGATGACAGTTTTGTAGTAGAGCTTGAGGTCTGGAATTGTGATGCCACCAACTTTGGCTTTCTTTTTCAATATTCCTTTGGCTATTCGAGGTCTTTTCTGGTTCCATATAAATTTTAGGATGATTTGTTCCATTTCTTTGAAAAAATTGGATGGGATTTGGATAGGCATTGCATTAAATGTGTAGATAGCTTTAGGTAGCATAGACATTTTCACAATATTTATTCTTCCAGTCCATGAGCATGGAACATTTTTCCATTTCTTTGTGTCTTCCTCAATTTCTTTCATGAGTACTTCATAGTTCTCTGAGTATAGATTCTTTGCCTCTTTGGTTAGGTTTATTCCTAGGTATCTTATGGTTTTGGGTGTAATTGTAAATGGGATTGACTCCTTAATTTCTCTTTCTTCTGTCTTGTTGTTGGTGTAAAGAAATGCAACTGATTTCTGTGCATTGATTTTATATCCTGACACTTTACTGAATTCCTGTACAAGCTCTAGCAGTTTTGCAGTGGAGCCTTTTGGGGTTTCCACATATAGTATCATATCATCTGCAAAGGGCGATAGTTTGACTTCTTCTTTGCCGATTTAGATGCCTTTAATTTCTTTTTGTTGTCTGATTGCTGAGGCTAGGACTTCTAGTACTATGTTGAATAGTAGTGGTGATAATGGACATCCCTGCCGTGTTCCTGACCTTAACGGAAAAGCTCTCAGTTTTTCTCCATTGAGAATGATACTTGCAGTGGGTTTTTCATAGATGGCTTTGATAATATTGAGGTATGTGCCTTCTATCCCTACACTTTGAAGAGTTTTGATTAGGAAGGGATGTTGTACTTTGTCAAATGCTTTTTCAGCATCTATTGAGAGGATCATATGGTTCTTGTTCTTTCTTTTGTTAATGTATTGTATCACATTGATTGATTTGCAGATGTTGAACCAACCCTGCTGTCCTGGAATAAATCCCACTTGGTCGTGGTGAATAATCCTTTTAATGTACTGTTGGATCCTATTGGCTAGTATTTTGGTGAGAATTTTCGCATCTGTGTTCATCAAGGATATTGGTCTGTAATTCTCATTTTTGATGGGATCCTTGTCTGGTTTGGGGATCAAGGTGATGCTGGCCTCATAAAATGAGTTTGGAAGTTTTCCTTCCATTTCTATTTTTTGGAAGAGTTTCAGGTGAAGAGGAATTAATTCTTCTTTAAATGTTTGGTAGAATTCCCCTGGGAAGCCATCTGGCCCTGGGCTTTTGTTTGTTTGGAGATGTTTGATGACTGTTTCAATCTCCTTACTGGTTATGGGCCTATTCAGGTTTTCTACTTCTTCCTGGTTCAGTTTTGGCAGTTTATATGTCTCTAGGAAAGCATCCATTTCTTCCAGATTGTCAAATATGTTGGCATAGAGTTGCTCATAATATGTTCTTATGATTGTTTGTATTTCTTTGGTGTTGGTTGTGATCTCTCCTCTTTCATTCATGATTTTATTGATTTGGGTCCTTTCTCTTTTCTTTTTGATAAGTCTGGCCAGGGGTTTATCAATCTTATTAATTCTTTCAAAGAACCAGCTCCTAGATTCATTGATTTGTTCTGTTGTTTTTTTGGTTTCTATTTCATTGATTTCTGCTTTGATCTTTATTATTTCTCTTCTCCTGCTGGGTTTAGGCTTTCTTTGTTGTTCTTTCTCAAGCTCCTTTAGGTGTAGGGTTAGGTTGTGTATTTGAGACCTTTCCTGTTTCTTGAGATAGGCTTGTATCGCTATAAATTTTCCTCTCAGGACTGCCTTTGCTGTGTCCCACAGATTTTGGACCGTTGTGTTTTCATTATCATTTGTTTCCGTGGTTTTTTTCAATTCTTCCTTAATTTCCTGGTTGACCCATTCATTCTTTAGAAGGATGCTGTTGAGTCTCCATGTATTTGTGCTCTTTCCAAATTTCCTCTCGTAATTGAGTTCTAGCTTCAGAGCATTGTGGTCTGAAAATATGCAGGGAATGATCCCAATCTTTTGATACTGGTTGAGTCCTGATTTATGACCCAGGATGTGATCTATTCTGGAGAATGTTCCATGGGCACTAGAGAAGAATGTGTATTCTGTTGCTTTGGGATGGAATGTTCTGCATATATCTGTGATGTCCATCTGGTCCAGTGTGTCATTTAAGACCTTTATTTCCTTGTTGATCTTTTGCTTGGTTGATCTGTCCATTTCAGTGAGGGTTGTGTTTAAGTCTCCAACTATTATTGTATTCTTGTCAATGTGTTTCTTTGATTTTGTTATTAATTGGTTTATATAGTTGGCTGCTCCCATGTTAGGGGCATAGATATTTAAAATTGTTAGATCTTCTTGTTGGACAGACCCTTTGAGTATGATATAGTGTTCTTCCTCATCTCTTATTATAGTCTTTGGCTTAAAATCTAATTGATCTGATATAAGGATTGCCACCCCAGCTTTCTTCTGATGTCCATTAGCATGGTAAATTGTTTTCCACCCCCTCACTTTCAATCTGGAGGTGTCTTCAGGTCTAAAATGAGTTTCTTGTAGGCAGCATATGGATGGGTTTTGTTTTTTTATCCATTCTGAGACCCTGTGTCTTTTGATTGGGGCATTTAGCCCATTTACGTTCAGGGTAACTATTGAGAGATATGAATTTAGTGCCATTGTATTGCCTGTAAGGTGATTGTTACTGTATATTGTCTCTGTTCCTTTCTGGTAATACTTTTAGGGTCTCTCTTTGCTTAGAGGACCCCTTTCAATATTTCCTGTAGAGCTGGTTTGGTGTTTACAAACTCTTTCAGTTTTTGTTTTCCTGGAAGCTTTTAATCTCTCCTTCTATTTTCAATGATAACCTAGCTGGATAAAGTATTCTTGGCTGCATGTTTTTCTCGTTTAGTGCTCTGAATATATCATGCCAGTTCTTTCTGGCCTGCCAGGTCTCTGTGGATAAGTCGGCTGCCAATCTAATATTTTTACCATTGTATGTTACAGACTTCTTGTCCTGTGCAGCTTCAGGATTTTCTCTTTGTCGCTAAGACTTGTAAATTTTACTATTAGATGGTGGGGTGTGGACCGATTCCTATTGATTTTGAAGGGTGTTCTCTGCACCTCCTGGATTTTGATGCTTGTTCCCCTTGCTATATTAGGGAAATTCTCTACAATAATCCTCTCCAGTATACCTTCTGCTCCTATTTCTCTTTCTTCTTCTTCTGGAATCCCAATTATTCTAATGTTGTTTCATCTTATGGCATCACTTATCTCTTGAATTCTCCCCTCGTGGTCCAGTAGTTGTTTGTCTCTCTTTTGCTCAGCTTCTTTATTCTCTGTCATTTGGTCTTCTATATCACTAATTCTTTCTTCTGCCTCATTTATCCTAGCAGTAAGAGCCTCCATTTTTTATTGCACCTCATTAATAGCTTTTTTAATTTCAACTTGATTAGACTTTAGTTCTTTTATTTCTCCAGAAAGGGCTTTTATTTCTCCTGACAGGGTTTCTCTAATATCTTCCATGCCTTTTTCGAGCCCGGCTAGAACCTTGAGAATCGTCGTCCTGAATTCCAGATCTGACATATCACCAATGTCTGTATTGATTAGGTCCCTAGCCTTCGGTCCTGCCTCCTGTTCTTTTTTTTGTGGTGTGTTTTTCCGCCTTGTCATTTTGTCCAGATAAGAATCCGCTGATCTCCTTGTTAAGTGAACTTGGTCTTGGCTGGATTTCTTGTTGATCTTCTGGGGTAGGGGCCTGTTGTAGTGGTTCTCAAGTGTCTCTGTCCCAGGCGGAATTGCACCGCCCTTACCAGGGGCCGGGCTAAGTAATCCTCTCAGGTTCGCTTTCGGGAGCTTTTGTTCCCTGAATGCTTTCCGTAGAGTTCCAGAGGACGGGAATGAAAATGGCGGCCTCCCAATCTCCGGCTGGAGGAGCCGAGAGCTAGAGGCCCCAGTCTTCAGTGCGCCTTCAGAGAAAAGCGTTTAATCACTCCCGTCTCCCCAGCCTCCAGCCGTGCTTGGAGAAAATCGTGCATAATCAGTCCCGTCTCACTGGCTTCTGGGAGCGCTCCGAGCTCACCCAGCCTGTGACCAAGTGTCTCTGTCTCTGCCAGAGTCCCACCTGGAGTCTCCAAACCCCCTAGATCCCTGAGCTCTCCCGGGTCGGAGTCTCCCCAGATCTTGTGGGGACCCCTTGCACAGAGCACCGGCCCGTGTCACAGACCACGGCTCTAGGAAACCTCGGCTCTGTCTCCACAGCTGGCTTCCCCGCTCTAATACCTGTGCGCTCCGCGACACTCAGACACCCCCGATCCTTCTCTGACCCCGTGGGACCTGAGTCCACGCTGTCCCCGTGAGGTCTTCACCCCAGTTTAGCCTCTGGAGCGATGTTCCTCCATGGAGCAGACTTTTAAAAGTCCTGATTTTGTGCTCCGCAGCTTGCCGGGAGCCGGCCCCTCCCCCCCTGGGGTGTATCTTCCCATCGCGTTGGATTCACTTCTCCGCTGGTCCTACCTTTTAGAAAGTAGTCGATTTTCTGTTTCTAGAATTGTTGTTTTTCTTCTCTTCGATCTCCTGTTGGATTCGTAGGTGTTCAGAATGGTTTGGTAGGCTATCTAGCTGATCTCCTGCTGCCTAATGTCATCTCAGCCTGCTACTTCTCCGCCATCTTGAACTCCTCCCGCCAAGATTTTATTTATTTATTTGATAGACAGAGATCACAGGAAGGCAGTGAGGCAGAGAGAGAGAGGAGGAAGCAGGCTGTCCGCAGAGCAGAGAGCCCGATGAGGGGCTCGATCCCATGACCCTGGGATCATGACCCGAGCAGAAGGCAGCGGCTTTAACCCACTGAGCCACCCAGGCGCCCCACTGCAGCCATTTTTATTATTTGCCCCTCTCTCCCCTTTCCCATTGACTCTACTGTTCTGTTACAGCAATTATACCTGGACAAGAAACCTAATAATTTTTAGGACATGTACCCAGTGTGGGATGCCTCTGAAATCGTCTTAAGTGTTAATTTTGTCAACTTTTTTTGTGCTATTCTTCCTGAACATAGCTTTTAACAATGGACTTGTTTTGTCCAATAAATATAGATTTGCAGGTACCACCACTCTTTTGTGACTAAGGAAGAACTTTGGTCTCTCTGGCATGTAAAACCCTGAAAACGTCCTGGCACAGCCTTGAACCTATCTCTACACAGGGCACACATCCCTGACGTGAGAGTGGTGAGGCAGTTTCCCGCCACAGGAATCATACTCTTTAAAGAATTGCAGTTAATGACAGATGAACCACTTTTAAGTTTAAATAAAATTTGATTTTACATTGTCAAAATAGTTTTCCGGTTCGTTTAATTTTCTCCCAAGACAGTGCTTGATTCTGAAAATTGCTTTTCTGACAAGACATGTCTGATACCTTCTATTTTTCTGAAATTCTAGAAAAGAGGTTTTGAGCAAAACATTAGTCCTTGTATTTTTAAAATAATTGTTCATTTAAAAAAATACAGTTAAGGGACGCCTGGGTGGCTCAGTTGGTTGGGCAGCTGCCTTCGGCTCAGGTCATGATTCCAGCATCCTGGGATCGAGTCCCACATCGGGCTCCTTGTTAGGCAGGGAGCCTACTTCTCCCTCTGCCTCTGCCTACCACTCTGTCTGCCTGTGCGCTCTCTCTCTCTCTCAAAAATAAATAAATAAAATATTAAAAAAAAAATACAGTTAAGTTTAAAATGTATACAAAGGTATAAAGCAAAAAAACAAGATTACTTTCTTCCTCTTTGTATTTGCTCTGTTTAAAGGTAACCATTGTTAATAGTTTCTTCAATATCTTTGCAGAAAATGTGTATTTATGACATGTGTTCATGCCTTTTTAAACTTACAGTAATAGCTTGTGTATAGTGTGTGTGTGTGTTACACATGATTCTTTACGGGTTGACTCCTTTAATTACCAGAATAATCTTTTTTTTTTTTTTTAAGATTTTATTTATTTATTTGACAGACAGAGATCACAAGTAGGCAGAGAGGCAGGCAGAGAGAGAAGAAGGAAAGCAGGCTCCCTGCTAAGCAGAGAGCCTGATGCGGGGCTCGATCCCAGAACCCTGGGATCATGACCTGAGCCGAAGGTAGAGGCTTTAACCAACTGAGCCACCCAGGCGCCCCCAGAATAATCTTAACGGTAGATAAGATTATCAGACTGAGTGTTGAATTGGTGGAAGTTTAATGAATATTTATTGTTGGTTTTCATTCGTCCATTTGGCCAAGTTTATATATAAAAATAAGGATAGTATGTAATTACTTAATATACATGAGACTATCATTGAGTCTACTCCTAATTGCACCAATGACTATCATTTTCTGTGACCTAGTTTCTGTCCCTATAAATTGAAATGGTGCCTATACCTACCTGAACATGGTAGGGAGAACATAAAAATTAAACAGGGCCAAATACAAAATCAGTTTTTGTTCTTACATACTACTAAGATAATACTAAGGTAGTTATGATGCCATAACATTCCTTCTAATTATAAAAAGGCAATTTGTTTTATTTAGAGTGGACCTCATGGAAGTTATAGAAGTAAAAATAGTATGGCGTCCATATTTTCTGCCCTTAAGGAATATAGAGTCTCTCCAAGTTAAGAAGGTTCACACACCAGATGGGAAACATAATTTTTATTGCCAGGTGATAAACTCTTAAACTTGTGCTCTCTCTTTTTCCCTCTTTCACTCTTACTTTCTCTACATTTCAACCAGAGTATACTTGTCTCCTTGGGAATTTAAGGAAACTTGTCTTATACCTCCACTTTCAAAGCTTATGAAAATCTCCCCATGATCTTGCTAAGTCTAGAGTCTTTGTGTCTCTAACAGGTTTCCCCACATCAGTCTTTGACTTGCCTCAATGGATAGTCTTCATTTTGCCCAGGGTTAAGCCCTTCTCTTTTAATAGTTTCTATGAGAGCACAACACGACACACACATACACATACACTAACACCACTTAGGAGAAGCTACCCAAGATCTGGGACTTAGAGGAAAGAGACTCACACTGCAAGAAGGGCAACCTTGATAAATCTTCCTGGATTCTGGCTTTATCCATATCCCTTACTTACAGGATGTCTCAAGAAGCTGTCAAAAATTGCCAGGTGTCATCTTATCAATCTGGGTACAGGTCAGCCTATCCTGTTACTTATTGTCTGACCTTGACTGCTTAGTCTCTAAACTCCAGTTTTCTTACTCAGATGTTAGGTAAGATTGAATTACACAGTTAGCCCTTACTCTACTGTGGTTTGGGATGCCCACCTCCATGCAGCTGAAAATCCACTTATAACTTCTGACTCCCCCAAAACTTTACTAATAGCCTACTGTTGACTGGAAGCCTTATCAATAACATAAAAAATTAACAAATATTTTGGATATGATATGTATTATATATCATATTCATACAGTAAATAAGCTAGAAAAAAGAAAAGGTTACAGTCATGAAGAAGAGAAAATACATTTACCGTACTGCACTGTATTTATCGAAAAAATACACATAAAAGGCAGATCTACACAGTTCAAACCTGTGGGAGTCAACTATGCGAAGGTCTTAGCAAGTACAAAATTTAGTGTATGATAATTATCACCAATTTTATTAATGGAGTGATGTTTTCCCCAAATGCTTCAATCTTGTTTCAGACCTAGCTAGATATATTTTTATAAAAGCAGACTTTCACTCTTCTATACTTACGGAAACTATGTAATTGTTCAAACCAGGCACTTTGGAAGTGAAACATGGCTCTGTGGATAATTATGCTGGGATGACAATGTAAACCATTGCTGTTCTAGGCACACAAGAATGAGAGGTCACTCGGGGTATACCTGTAGTGCCTGATTTGTAGCTCGTGCTCAGAGAACACAGGTCATTGTTGTTGAGTGAGATAGTGAGGATATAGGACAAGTGAGGTCACATTCATCTTTCTGAGCTTTAGTTCCTTACTTGTGAAATTGAGGTTAACAATAACTAGCTCACAGGGTCCTGTAAAGATTAAATGAGATTGTGATCTTATAAAACACAGTATATATGTCGAAATTAGACACCAGTTAATTCCCATCTCCATCTCTGCAAATTACCTTAGCTGTACTGATGGGTAAGTTTTGATTATAGCTGTGTTACGTACTTACTTCTCACACCCCCTTAATGTATCTTTATAGTTCATTTAACTGGCCATGGGAGGTGGTAGTCACAACCAACTGCACCTGTGGTTCCTCAGTTTATACTGGAGAATTGGGTCTGTATTGCTTCAGTTAAGCACTTTTTAAAAATTAATTATTTTTATTAACATATACTATATTATTAGCCCCAGGGATACAGGTACAGGTCTGTGAATTGTCAGGCTTACACACTTTATAGCACTCACCACAGCGTATACCCTCCCCAATGTCCATCACCCAGCCATCCTCTCTCTACCCGCCCCACCCCAGCAACCCTCAGTTTGTTTTGTGAGATTAAGAGTCTCTTAGGTTTGTCTCCCTCCCAACTATGGAAAGAACCTAGATGTCCATCAACAGATGGATGGATAAAGAAGATGTGGTATATGTATATAATGGCATACTATGCAGCCATCAAAAGAAATGAAATCTTGCCATTTGCAACGACATGGATGGAACTAGAGGGTATTATGCTGAGCGAAATAAGTCAATCAGAGAAAGACAATTATCATATGATCTCTCTGATATGAGAAATTTGAGAGGCAGGGTGGGGGGCTTGGGGGATTGGGAAGGAAAAAATGAAACAGTTAAACACTTCTTAACATTGAAAGGCTTGAATTATAGTGTTCAGGAACCACACCTGCTTTCCCTGTAAATTCTCTGTGGTATTTTTTTTTCCTTTTTTGTTTTTTCTATATTTGGGATGATTCATAGTGTAAATAGGATTTTTTTCCCTTAAATATTTCAAATATGGATGTTTATGCATTTAATAGACTTTGTGTGAATTAAAGGCACTTGTTTTGCACATCAGCTGCGGAGATGTATTTGTTTCTTGGGAAAAAAGGATAGCTGAAACCTTGAAAATTAATAGAATAATTGGAATATATATATCAAATTTGATTTTCTTATAATTTATAAATAAATTTTAATAACACAAAACTGGAGGAAGTAATATATCTCAAGGTTTGGGTCTTTTGCAAAATGACCACAGCATTTTCCCTATTATCTTTCATAGTTGTTCTCTTCATTAGCAAATCTGTATTCAGTCCTGGATTGCCAAGTCTTCAGGCTTACAGATAGGTAGTAGATGATTTTAGTCATGTCATAAATTATGGAGTTGTGGAATGAAGAAGGTGTGATGGGAGTATAACAAGAAGTTTGTGCAAAGGTTAAGGAAGTCTGCTTGTGGATACCATTTAAGTTAAGTGTTTAAAGGTGAGTAAGTCTTTAGGCAGTGGGGAGAAAGCTTTTGAAAATGGCCTAGGAAATAGCATATGCAAAGCCTAGAAAGGCACATAAGAAGCATGATGTGTTGGGGCTTAACAAGTACAGCTAAGTGTGACTATGAATGTGGATGGGAAGGAGAGGACTAATTTAAAAAATGAGATTCTTACTCTAATTGGTACAAGCAACCTTTTCTGGGGCTCTGGGCTTTGTATTGAAAGGATCAAAATTATAAGTAGATAAAGTTCTATTTGGAGAAGAAGTAGACGTGTTAAAGATTTGGAACAACCTAAACTTCAGAAATCTCTGTAAGGAGAAAGATTACTCACGTTCTTTATTCTTGATAGTTTCCCCATAATCTCAAGAAATTAAATATTTAACATACCCTCATTCTTCAAAAGGATATTGCTGCTATAAAATGTTCCCACTTAAAAAATTAGATATAAATAGATATAAGCTATACTGTTTCCAACCAGTTAATTTAACATTCCATTCATTTTGTTAACATTTTCTCCTGTGAGCTGCTCTGTAGCCACCAGACAATTTTACTGTGCAAATTCTTTGCAAATTTTGCCTTGTCAAAATGTGAATTGTGTGAGGGATGAAATGATTAAAAATTGCTTTTTTTTTGTACAACAAATAACACTTTCAGAAAAATCATGCTGATATTAACTGCCATTTCTATTCCATTTTGCTCCCAAGAATTGTTTGAATGTATACACTCTATCTTTGTATTATATCAAGAAGTAGAAATATAAATAATGATTTTTACCATTAACAAAATAGTAATTTCAGGGGCGCCTTGGTGGCTCAGTCGTAAGCGTCTGCCTTCAGCTCAGGTCATGATCTCATGGTCGTGGGATCGAGTTCCACATCAAGCTCCCTGCTCAGTGTGCCTCTCCCACTCCCCCTGCTTGTGTTCCCTCTCTTGCTGTGTCTCTCTCTGTCAAAAAACAAAACAAAAAACCAAAATAGTAATTTCATATAGTAATATTTATATCATGTGAAAAATAAAATTTCATATGGGTGACTACCTTAGTTCTAGTACCATCTTGCCTGCTTCATTTTGTATTTTCACTGTATTTACACTATAACATATACATAAAATCTTTTTTTTTTACTTGGAAAGCACTTTGAACATTCACATCTGAGCTAGAAGAAACCAAGACCCAGTTGGAGACTGATTTGCTCCCTTTGGACATCTTCTCTAGGACAGAAACTCTTCTACACATATTTGTGATCCCAGTGCCTACCCACTAGATAAAAATCTATCAAATAGGTGGATATATCTCTTAAAACCCACATCTTTTTGATTCCTAATCAGTCCTTGTTCTTTCCTGTGTACTTATACTTCCCCTGTCTGTTTTTCTACTGCAAAATGGAAGCCCTCAGTTTCAAATTATGTATAATGCATAGTTGCTGGCTATCTTAATCCCATCCCCATCTCAGGAAAAAGCCAAGCTCACCAGCATGTTAGGACAAGGGGACTATCTGGGCTGAGGACCAGTGGATATGCCAGAATATTCCTGAATAAAGTTAATTTCCATATTCAAGATGGATGGTGCTTTGTGCTTTTCAATATGTTGTTCATGCTTATTTTGATTAAACTACAGAGTCAAGAAAGTCTGTTGGATCAGAGACTATGTTTCTAGAATAGTGTTTCTAAGTGGGGATAATTCCACCCTCAGGGGTGTTAAAGAAGTTTGTGAGGGCATTGTTGGTTATCACAGTGATTGGAAGAATGCTACTGGCCTTTAGTGAATGGGTCACAGAGATGCTGGGCATCCTGTGGTACACAGGACAGTTCCACACAGTGCTATTAAAATGGCCCACTCTGTTTTCCTATTGAAAAGCCACAGCTGAGCATAACTTTTTACATGTATACACAAAGCATTTTTGCATTGTCTTAATATCTAATGAATTTCCCAGGAACGCAACTATTATGGAAATTAAGAGAAAATCATATTTAATTCAGAATTTGAAAAGAATTGTCCCCCAACTAATAACCATGTCACAAACAGCAGTCCCTCTTGTAGTATTTGAGTTTCCTATCAACAGACCTGCATTTACATACCTGTACTTGCAACTGTTGCATTTATGGTATAGGTGTACCTCAGAGATAATCACTGATCATAAATCACTGTAACAAATAATAATGAAAAAGTTTTAAATGTTGTGAGAATTACCAAAATATGAGAGAGACACAAAGTGAGCAGATGCTGTTAAAAAAAAAAAATTGGTATGAAGAGACTTGTTTGTTGCAGGGTTGCCACAAACTTTGAGTTTGTAAAAAAACACAGGCTCTGCAAAGTGCAATAAAGCTAATAAGCATATGACGAGGTGTGCCTGGAAAGGCATAAGGGTCTAGCTGCTTCATTATGTCTTGTCATTTACATATTTAAGTTCCTGTCTCTCTGCTATAAAATATTTTTCTTTTATTTCTTTCTGGCTTCCTTGTTGAGAATAGCCTGTTTGCGGGTGGAGGAAGCACCAGGCAGAAGCAGGAAGACTCCTTAGGAGGCTGGTGCAGTTATTCGGGTTGGCAGTTACAGTAGGGTAGATAGAGATAGAGCTAACAGGATTTACTGACAGATTAGATATGGGTTATGAGAGAAAGAAGTCAAGGATAACTGTAGGCATTTGGGCCTAAGCAACTAAAAGGATGCATTCTAGTTGCTTTGAACTGAGATGAAAGAGTGTGGGTGCAACAGATAAGGGGTGGGGGTTAAGAGTAAGAATTCTTTTCAGACACGTTCAGTTTGAGATGTCTACTGTACATTAGAGTGGCAATGTTGACTGGGCATCTGAATGTGAGGCTGAAGTTCTGGGAGGGGTCTGAGCTCGAAATACATGGGAATTGTCAAGTATATGGCATTTCAAGAAATCATCAAGTTGAATGAAATCACCAAAGGAGTGAGTATAAATGGAAGAGAGTAAAGGACCTATGATTGAGATTTGAGATTCTCAAACATAAATAAAGCTTCTAGAGGAGAGATTGAGAAGGAATATCAGTGGGATTAGAGGAGAAGCAAGAAGAGAGTACAGGTTTTCTGGAAGCCAAATGAAGAAAGAGGGATAAATTGACTCTTATATTTACCGATCTGCTAAACATGATGGATAAGCTTGATTTGAGTGGAGCAATGGGGGCACGAGCCTAACAGGAATGAGCTCAGTGGAGAATAGAAGGTGAGAATATGAAAAAGGAATAAGATATGGAGAATAGCTGGTGGGGGGAGTGGGATCAGAAGAAAGTTGTTTTTGTTTTATGATAGGAAGTATAGCTACTTATTTATTTTCTGATCCACTATAAAAATCAAAGGAGATCGTGATGATGCTGGAGCTGATATAAGGAGACTGGCGTCCTGGTTAGCCATGGTGTGCCTAACCAGTGACTGCACCACTGGTTTTCCAAGCATTTGGTATGCCACAGCTCTGGAATGGCTAACTGATACGTAATAGATTTTGAGACCCTGGGACCAGAAGGCTTTCTCACTTGCCAATGTTTCTTCCTCTTTTGTTTAGGAAAGTTGATCAGGCACCAGCCAAGGGTTTAGGTTTTAGCCAGATACTAAATTAGAAATTAGTGGGAAATTAGAAGGGAAGGCAGAACCAATTCCTTCTTCATAGGCAACTGTCTGAGAATAGCTAAAGTTTGTCCTTCTTGTCTACTTAGACCCATCTTAACCATTTTAACTTGACTAGGCAGACTGTCACAGGGCCTTTAGAATAAGGAAAGTGAAGCACCTACAAGGGCACAAAATATAAGGAGGCACTCACTATTAGATTCGTGCAAAAACAATGTCGACACTTGAGAATGATGCCTCCTTGCTTCCTTTTGTACCCTAGGCACCTTGCTTGATACACACCCCCCAGTTCCCCTGGTCCTGAGAATGGGCACTGTGGTTTAAGGAACAATAGAAAACTCTCTCCCTAATTATCTCTTCTCATATTACCAGTTGGTGGTTAATGTGCTTTAGTCAGTCTGATGTTCCTCTCCTTCTTCCATATCTGGTCGACTCTGGTGATGAACAAACATAAGGAAGACTTGGTAAAGAAGAAAAGAAATGCTTCTGGGCTGCACAATTCTATTGTTAGTGATGAAGCAGAGTAGGGGATGATTGGTTGGGGCCTTTCAGCTAGGAACATGAAATTTTAGGTACCTAAGAGACTGGAGAGAGAGAACTGGGAGATAGAAGGAATACTGGTTAGGATCAATCAGTTCTGTTCACAAAGACTAAAATACAAACTGTCCCTCTCTAGCTTAATACGTTTGTCATTCTTAAGAGTTTTAAGGGCCTTGGTACCATTTTGTCTTTCCATTTTTGGAATCCAAGGGTGATAGGAGGTTATCACTTAACTTTTTTGTCCTAAGAATTGAGTTTCTTGTTCTGCCCAGTGCAGATCTAAGAAAGATTTTGTGAGGTCATCTGAAGAATTATTTACCTTTGTACCTCAGAAACTGAAGGAAGCCTTACAGCAGTATCTGTAGAACCTAGAGGATTCTCAAGCCTTTGTGTCCTGGAGAATATTGTCATGTAGTCTTGTGCTTGTCGCCTCTGAGGGAGCCATAGTGATAAAAGTATAATAGAGAATCACAGACCATCTTGATCATACTATCTGAGTTGGCAGATTCTCATATGAGGAACATTTAGCACCAAATATGTAGAGATGGTGTAGATGTGCTTGTGTATAAAATGAGAGTCAGCTGAAGGAATAGTGAGGGAGAGAGAGACATA
This sequence comes from Taxidea taxus jeffersonii, assembly GCA_003697995.1. Lineage (NCBI taxonomy): Eukaryota > Metazoa > Chordata > Mammalia > Carnivora > Mustelidae > Taxidea > Taxidea taxus. The sequence continues at coordinate 51,357 of ML102548.1, forward strand.
GATGGCTGAGCTTCCATCAAGAAGAAGTGTCTAGAGGGGCAGGCAGCAGAAATACTTTGAAGAGAAAGGATAGACATTCTTAGAAATACGGTCAGTGGTTCTCTTATAATTGGGAAGTTGCTGATTATAAGATTGAGGAAAAGCCCACTGAACTTACAAGTAACAAAGTTTTCTTCATTTTAAAGTGGCTCATGGAATGGCAAAGAAGTGCATGACTAATCATGAATGAAATAAAAGGTAACCGACTAATGGTCCTATTTTTTTTAGATCTGGAGGTATTTCACTGCAAAAGTTAGACCTTTATATATTACAGCCATGTATGAATCAACCTGGGAGTAGTACTATCAGACGACCAGTTTTTATTGCAATTTCTTTTGGGATGAGAGCTGATGCTGCTTTAGTTTGTGTTATTTCCACATCTCAGAGTTGACAGTCATATGCACATGGAAAGAAGTCCTTACTAAAAATAGTAAATGTTTGACTTTATTCGGTACTTTGAGATTTCCCCAGAACTTATTTTCCAAAAAATTAGTCAAGTATTTCCCAGAGGAACTTTCTTCTTTTTCATAAACAATATTATTTTTGTTAGTAGAGTTACTCTTCTAGGTCCTTGCTTCCTCTTTACCTCTAGTACGACAAATAGCTGAGTCAAGTAAAAGTGAGGACATAATTAACTGAGAAGTGGAGACTCACCCATGAACTTCAGTTTAAATCTAGTGTCTTTAAATCTTTTGTTATCATATGTGTGACAAATAATAGACCTTTAGTAGTAAATGCTTTTTTGAAACCATTGAGCATAATGTACATATTGCTTAATTACTTCTTTTATTAGATGGTAGAGTTTATTAGTTCATGATTAGAGGTCTGATTGTAGATGGCCTGGATTCAGATCCTGGCCTTACTCCTAATAAGGTATGTGATCTTGGGCAAGTTTTGTAACTTGGCTGTGCCATGGTTTCTTCTTATAAAAAGTAGGGTAAAAAAAAAAAAAAAAGGTAGGGTAAATAATAGTGCCTACCTTTTAAGATTATTATGAAGACCAAATAAATTGATATACTCAAAGCACTTAGAACAGTTCCTGGCATATGATAGGTACTTAATAAATATTACAAATGACTTTAACAAAAGCTGTCAGGCATTTAATATTTAAAAAGTGAGAAAATCAAATCTCTGCTTTTTCCTCCAAAAAGCACTGTAACTAGCAATGAATACTTGAGTGTTGGTTGTGTGAATTTTAGATAAGCCTTTTTTCAGTGGATGTAAACATCTTCCTGTGTTTCTGAAGTTGGAGGAATAGAAGTCATCTTCCCGTCTGGCCTCATATCAGTATATCACTCTTGACACACTCTTGACACTGTATTTATATATTATTTACATTTTTGCTAATCATATAAGTGAGTTGAGTTTTTATAAATTTGTGGGGACTCTGATTAGTATCCAGATTTGGTTTTGGGGGGTATTCTTTGTCCATGATATCTCCTTCCATGTGAGTGTTTGAAGTGGTGGGTTTGTCCCATCTTCGTGCTCTGTCCCTCCACCTAAATTAACAGAATCAAAATAAAGGAAAGTGTATCTCCCAAAATAAAACAATGTTCCATGTAGGCAGCAACATGTCATCCACAGGGTTCTTTGTTGCTAATAGGCGCATAGTCATAAAGGTGACAGAGTTCTCTTCATATGGAGTGCCCACAGGACTTCCCTCCCAGTTTTTCTCCCGCTTCCAGTAATCCAGTTGTATAAACACATGGGAAAATGTGGCTTCTCTACTGATAACCACCTGATGGGACAGCACTTTGGTGTTCATAATAATGAACACCTGTTCACTTCAAAAAGGTGAATTTAGAGTGATGCTCACAGCAGGCTAAGAAAAATATTCTTATCAGAATATTTATTCTGATATGTATTCTACAGCTGAAAAAAATGAGCCTGCATGAGTTTAAGGGAGTTCAGGGTTACACAGTTGAAATACACAGTGAACCCAGGTCTGCTGACTACTTAAATCCCGTGTCCTTCTCATTTTATTGCTTTCTCATCAGAATCACTCAGGCTCAGTAAAATCATGTAATAGAACCTGAAATAGTAACTAAGACTGTTCATTAGAAATCATAATCACAGAATTAGAATTTCAGATAGCATAAGATTTGACACCATATTTAATTATTGAAAAGTTTACTTTTTATAATAAAAGGCCCTACTTTCTCTTTAGATATATTTTTCATTCTTCCTGGTTATATAACATAAGCATTTTCTAACTACCTTTAAATTTTTAAAGAATTTTTTTCATTATATATATACTTTATCATTAAAGTAGATTTCATGTTGATAGAAGTCTTTTTTCTTTCAGTGTGGCTAGTGTTGAGTAGGCCTAGATTAAGACTCTGAAATTCTTAGAAGAGTATAATTACCAGTTCTTATCCTGCACTTGGTAGGTAGGTGAGTGGTCCCAGGAAGAATAAAATGTTTCTATTTTTGTAACCATTATTTTTCTAAACCTCATTCTGAGTAAATGACACATTTCTATATTGCAGGGACAAACCTCAGACCTGTAGCATTGGTTTGGAGAATATGAGAGTGTGGACCTCTGTAGCTTCACGGAGTTGTGTTCGTGTGCCCGGCCTGAGCTGCCAGTGCCACAGATGCGGCCACAGGAGCCAGTGCCTTATGTCCAGTGACTTGCTGAGGGAAAGCTCCCTCACTGCAGAAGCAGGCCTTTGGCAGAGAACTGCCTATTTCAAGATCACGTTCAGTGATGAGTCACTAATGAGTTCTGAAAGACCCAAACTCCTGTAGTAATGTAGTAATAGTAATAGCTATTTTTTATTAAGCAATTACTACATGCCAGATTGTATTTAAGTCTTCATCCTCATTGTTATATAGCTCTGACAAATTTTAAGGATGATTATCCCCACTTTAGAGCCAAGGAAACTAGTAATTTGTCTAAAGTTGTAGAGCCAAGAAGTGGTGGGGTCAGGATGTGAATTCAGGGCTGACTACTAAGACATGTTCTTAACCAGCAACTTCCACATGAAGGATGATGAAATATGTCATGTGTGTATACCTGTGTCCATAGCAGACAAAATTAATTGCTCATGGTATGTGTTCCAGCCAAGCTGATAATCCTTTTTTACATTACATTCTTGCAATCTGTAGTCAAACATCTAGACTTTTAACAGGCAAGGTAGAATATACTCTAAATGTGCCTTTATTAACTTCCTCTGAAATTTCAGTGGTTTGTTGAAATTGGGCCAATTTGCTTTTGGGAATAATAAATAAGGTAAATTATCACTTTGTTTTATAGGAAGAACAAACATGCAATATTTTTCTATGGAAGTCTTCATTGGTGTGGACAGTTGAATTGAATTCAGGATAAATTCCACTTTAAATAGCATATAAAAGTCCTCTCCATGACAGAAAATTTTAAGGCAAGTTGATTTTACTGATTTATAATATTTGTTTTTTGAAAATTTTCTTGAATGGGTGTTTGAAATAAAAAACAAATTTTGACAGTGCTCAGAGTTCGTTACAATGAAATAAGATTTTTTTTATACAATTGGCAGAAAATGAATTTAAAATTCATTAGATTTTAATCATAGATCAAAATACTAATCCTCTAACAATTGAATTTAAAACTGTGTTATAGCTCTAGTTGTGGAAATAAAAATTTACTAGGATTACAGTTTTATTTACTTAACTTGCTTACTTATTTACTTATTTATTTATGGTCCTTTTTCCCTTCAGACCTTACTACTACTTGAACTGAATACAGTTTTTTTTTTTTTAAATGTCACATATAGTCAGACAGACATTCCACTGTGTCTTGATCCCTTGGTATAAGGGACTCCTTCTCACTGCAGTATTATTGAAGAGCATCTTAGCATAGGATTTAGGATTGACATGTTTAAACCAAAGACCAGTAATACTTACTATAACAAATGATCATTCCTGTTTGCTGCTTTAGTGTTCAGATTTCTAGAAAATGCGCTCTTCATTAATATCCTCTGAAATCTGACACAAAACTGAAAAATAGAAAATAACTGATATCAAAATATATTTCCATAGATAGGCTACCTCACCAGCAAAGAGACTGAGGTATAATTTAGTCTAAATTAATATGTGAGGTTGTAGAAAATCCTTTATCTTTTGTGTGTATCTTTAAAGTTAAGTAACATTATACTTTGTTAACTTATCTCCATTTGTAAAGATATGAAAATTTTCCTTACTTTTCATAGGGATGTTGTTAGGAGAAGAAAAGTATGTAATACTGAAAATAAGACAATGTATTATTATGTTGTAAGAAATGCTGACCTGAATGTGCTTTTTTTAAAAAAGATAAATGAAATTAAGAGAAATAACTCAATAGTTTTTCTTTAGTAACTCTACTTATTCTCAATAATACCGTTTCCGGTTTTTCTTTATTGATAAGGTCCTAGCTATTCATACTATATAAACAGAGGACAGTATTTCCCTATATCACTGTGACCACAGACCCCACTAACTCTGACTAATGGTTACTTTGAAGTGCTGGTGGCCAGTTAAAGTTTATAATTTGTTACCAAATTACTGTTATCTTTATTTTCATCCTGTATTTTGCCTGTCAAGCAGTCATATTCTCCAAAATTGGAGAGTCAGAACCTTCAACTAAAGAGTTTGTTTAACTAAAGGCAGAAAGGGCCCATTTTTCCTTGAAACATTTGGGAAATTCACTTTTTCATTTGTTTTAAACTTAAAATCTGGAAGTTATTTAGGGTTGCTTAAGGGGTTTTTTGTTTGTTTGCTTGATTGGTTGATTGGAGTTTTTGTTTTTGGATTATCTAATGACTCTCCCTGTTTCTAAAGTCTAACTAGTGCCTTTTTGTTGTTTCATTTATAGTGTTTCTTTAGATTAAGAATTAGCTTCTTCCAAACCTAAGATTTTAAGATCTCCCAACAATCTTAGACCATAGCTCCTACGGCCTGGATTTTTGTTGTAATGTTACCTTAATTAATCTGTTATATTATAGCTGTTTGTTCTAGAAAACTCAGTTTTCTGAGAAGAAGGGCTTTTTTAATGTATTAATATTTTATTACATTTATGTATTAATATTGATATGTTTCTGTATTTGCATGTATTATGAAACAATTACTACAATAAGTCTGGTTAATATCTGTTCTCATAACATAGTTAAACATTTTTTTTTTAAGACTTTATTTATTTATTTGACAGACAGAGATCACAAGTAGACAGAGAGGCAGGCAGAGAGAGAGGAGGAAGCAGGCTGTCCGCAGAGCAGAGAGCCCGATGCGGGGCTCTATCCCAGGACCCTTAGACCATGACCTGAGCTGAAGGCAGAGGCTTAAACCCACTGAGTCACCCAGGCGCCCTTGTCTTGGCCACTTTCAAATATGGAATCCAATATTAGTAACTGAGACACAATGCTGTATATTACATCCCTGTAACTTGTTTTATAACTGGAAGTTTATACCTTTTGACTCCTTTAGCCATTTTCACGCACCCACACCCTACCTCCTGCCTCTGGCAGCTACCCATCTTTTCCGTGTATCTGTGAGCTTGGCTTTTTTCTTGTTGCTGTTATTTTAAATTCCACGTATGAGTAAAATCATGTAGTATTTATCTTTCTCTAGTTTATTTCTCTTAGTTTAATACCCTCAAGTTCCATCCATGTTGTCACAAATAGCAAGATTTTATTCTTTCTTATGGCTGAACAGTATTCTGTTATATATATGTATCACATTATATGTGTGTGTATGTGTGTCACATTTTTTTTATCCATTTGTCCGTTGAGGGAGAGCACTTAGGTTGTTTCCATGTCTTGGCTATTTATAAATAATACTGCAGTGAACATGGAGGTGCATTTATCGTTTTTAGTCAGTGTTTTTGTTTTCCTTAGATAGATACCCAGAAACGGTATGACTGAATCATACAGTAATGCCATTTTAATTTTTTGAGGAACACTTACACCGTTTCCCATACTGGCTGCATGAATTTACATTCCTACCTGCAGTGCACAGGGGTCCCCTTTTCTCTACATCCTTGCTAACACTTGTTATTTCTTGTCTTTGGACAATAGCCATTCTAACATGTTTGAGGTGATAGATATCTCACTGTGGTTTTGATTTGTATTTCCCTGTTGTTGAGTGTCTTTTCGTGTACCTGCTGGCCATCTGTATGTCTTCTTTGGAAAAATATCTTCTCAGATTCTCTGCCCATTTTTTTAATCAGATTGTTTGTGGTTTTGCTGTTGAATTGTAGGAGTTCTTTATCTATTTTAGATGTTAACTGCTTAACAGATAAGTGATTTACAGATATTATTTCCTATTCAGTAGGTTGCCTTTTCATTTTATTGACAGTTTGCTTTGCAGAAACATTTTAGTTTGAGCTAGTCCACTTGTTTATTTTTGCTGTTTTTGCCTTTGTTTTCGGAGTCAGATCCAAAAAATCATCTCTAAGACCAATGTCAGAGAGCTTACAGCCTATGTTTTCTTGTAGGAGTTTTATGTTTCAGGTCATCCATTCAAGTTTTTAATCCATTTTGAGTTATTTTTTATGTATAATGTAAGATATTCTTTTGCATGTGGCTGTCCAGTTTTCCCAATAGCATTTATTGAAGAGACTATCTTTTCCCCATTGTACAGTCTTGGCTGCTTTGTCATAAATTAATTGACTATATATGCATGGGTTTATTCCTGGGCTCTCCATTCTGTTCCATTGATCTATTCTATCTGTTTTTATGCCAGTCCTATACTGTTCTAATTACCATAGCTCTGTAATATAGTTTGAAATCAGGGAGCATGATATGTCCAGCTTTGTTCTTTCTCAACATTGCTTTGGCACTTCGGGGTCTTTTTTGGTTTCATACAAATTTTAGGATTGTTCTAAATGCCATTGGTATTTTGATAAGGATTGCATTGAATCAGTAGATCATTTGGGGTGGTATGGACATTTTAACAATATTCTTCTAATCCATGTATTTGTATCTTCAGTTTCTTTCATCAGTGCTTTATAGTTTTCAATATACAGATATTTCACCTGCTTGGTTAAATTTATTCCTAGGCATCCTTCTTGACTCAATTGTAGATGAGATTGTTTTCTTAATTCTCTTTCTGATAGTTCATTATAGGAGGGATATTTTTATTGATGTTATTATCTCTATATAAGGATATATGAAAAAGAGCTTTATAACTTTTAAGTTCTGTACAGTTCTTATGTTGAATGACAAAGTTGTTTTTAAGTAGCTATAAAGATAAAATATAAAAATTATTTTTTTTTCAGAATTTAAGTTGCTTATAAAGTTGTTTCCTGGCACTTATCTATGTCAGCCCATTTAAAATTTGTGACAATATTTTCTTCTTCCCCTTTTTCTTCATGCTGTCTGATTTGTTTTGTCCTATTACATGAATGTTCATTTATATTTTTTACTTACATTAACAAGACAGGATAGATAATGAAATGAAGTTCATTCATTAGTTGAGACCTTTCCTTTTTCTTTTCATTTCTAGTGATTTGCAAAATTGATTTGATCTTTATTTCTCTGCTATGCACAAACTAGACGAGTTTCCTTTTTTCATGAAAGCTTTGGCTTCACATTTTTAGTACTTTCAACTGGAATTTTCCCCCTGTAGATGAATAAAAGTAAATGAGGAAACATTCTTACTTATTGTTCTCTGGTTTTTCATATGGGAATGAAAATCCCTATAGGATTAGGTAAGTAAAATATCTTTAACAGAAAAGCTTTTTTCTGATTTTTTTGTCTTCTTATATCAGTATTGTTAATTTTAATAAGCATATTTATTCTGAGGTACACAAAGAAAAAATTGGAAAATAGTGCTTTCTACTACTGCATAAATCTAGGTCCAATCAGGAGAGAGGAACCACATGATCACTGGAACAGGGAAGGTTTAATATAAAGGACTGTAAGTATGACAGGGAATAGCAAGTGAGAGACTGATAAGAAGTAAAGAAAACTCTGTAGAATACAGGAATAGCAGGTATAATATGATGACTGAGATAGAGTACCCCAAGAAGTGGCCCCTTGAGACTGAGTTTCAGAGTTTCAGAGTTTGTTGCAGAGGACCTGGCTGTGGCTCACTGCAGAAAAGTCAGTGTGGTGTCTTGTTGTTGGAACTTACCCCAAATCCACCCTCTGGCAACTTGCTACAGATGCAGCTTACCAGAGGTCCTCCCACTACACAGTCACCCAAGCCCGTGCTGGGGCAGCTGCAGGGTCAGCTGACCTCTCTACACTTGCAGCACTGGGAGAGCCAAGAGGGAACAAAACCGCTTCCTCTTGCCCTCTCCTGTGTGTCTCTCCAGTGCCCTCTCTTGACAAATCTTCATATGCTGCACTTGTCAAAGAAAACCTATTGAAGGACCTAGATCATTTTCAGAGCAAAAGGGTGAATTTGGAGTGGAGGAGCAGTAATTAATAACCACCACAACTCTGCAAGATCATTCATGACTAAAAACATTTTTCCTTTCCCATGGACTGTGATAGTCTGTGAGATAGCCTGATTTCATTTCTACTAAAGTGTCTACTGAATGAATTGTTAGGCATATCAGTTTATTTAACTTCTAATGAAATGTATTAATACTTTGCAGTTGGTATATATCTGTCCTCTTGATGAATCCTTAAGAGTCTGTGTCACTATAAAAGCTAATTTTTATTATTTTTTTTAAAGTGTTGCTTCATTTCATCCTGCTTCTTACCTATATTCTTTAGACTGTAAACATCCACTTAAATGTTACACAAGTGATTGGCAGCCACCTGTGAAGAATTTATTCTTGCTTTAAGTTCTATTTGAAAATAGCTCTAGGAGCTTATTATTTGCTTAGGAAATACATTTTTTTAATTTTAAAATTCTTGACGTTACATAACTAGATTGAAATTTTATGACATTCTGCTTTAATATTTCTTAATGACAAAATTCATGAGCTAAAAAAGACTAGACTAAAAACAAGAAAAGGGGGATCCTGGCTGTCTCTGTTGGAGGAACATGAGACTCTGGATCTTGGGGTCATGAATTCAAGCCACACATTAGGTGTAGAGATTACTAAAAACAAAACTTAAAGGAAAAAAAAAAAGAACAAGTTTATAAAACCAGGTATAGATCCCAGCATTAGTAACCAAATGGAGAACATGATTTTAGTATCTTAGATGTACGGAAACTAAACACTTAAAATTATTAAAACTTGAAATTACTAACCAGAAATTATATAGGTCCCATGGGAGAACTAGTAGAAAGTATCTGGTGGTAAACCTGTGTTGCCCTGGTTGTACCCCATCCCACTTCCAGGGGAAAGGGATGTTGATTGAATACTGGGTTAAATCAAGGATATTGATCTACCTATCAGAAGATCCTTTCACTGCATTTGGAAATTTTGATCTAGCCCCAGACCTGAGGACTCATGTTAGTCCCTTTGCAGTCAGTTATTTAGAATAACTAGTTCATGTGTGGCTTCAGTGGGTACCTCCAAATTTTCTCAATAAGCCTTCTCTCAAGAGTTGAACTAAATTCTGGTGAACGTGAAGCTCTCTTGCATCATGGAAAGGGAGACTATTGTCTTCTACCTGGTTTGGTTTGGCCATAGTGATGAAGTAGTGTGCTGTCCTTGAATCAAGTAAACATTTATAGATGGTCTTTTAGGCCTAGGTGGCATGGGGATGGACTTCACAAAGGGGACTAGAGAGCTGGACTGTGGTGGTCATAACTGTCCATTGGTGAGTGTCTCCAGTTGGACCAACAAATCTGCTTGACAAAATTGGTTACAGATTACAGTGTACCACCTTTATTCTTTTAAAAGAATATTAATAATATTAAAAAATGCCACATGGGGTAAGCTTGCTTTTTAAAAATAAAACATAACTATCTCAAGTTTGGTGACTCACAATTATGAGTGAGTTTAAGAATGTTAAACTCATACTTTTAAAAGAAAGTATGACCATTAAAAATAAGACTTTTTGGTGTATAATAAACTGATACAGAAGAAATTTCTAAAAGAAGAATTACAAATGTAGTTTGAGAAGTTGCAAATTATGGTAAGTATATATTTCCCAAATTGCCTACCCTGATGGGCACAGCACCTATCTACATGTAAAGTATGAAATTATATATTAAAGAAAAATGTAGTCTCATTACTTTGTACTCATAACTCTTAGTAATAGCTTTGGTGCAGCAAAATCCGAACTTTTAACTCCTAGAGCAGACTAAATAATATAAATATTCTTCATGCATACAACAAAGGCTTATGTAGAAGAAAGTGTGTGTGTGTGTGTGTGTGTGACTAAGTTGAGTTTAAAAGATATGCAAATTATAAAAACATTCCTGAATGTAGGAAAAGATTTATCATTTTGCAGAGGGACAATGAGTTATTGTTCTTTTAAAGGAATGTTTGGATGAGGTAAAAATCTACTACTTAATTTAATAATGCATTTTTAACTTTGATGTTTTAGATAATTCTCTTATAAGAGGGAATTTAATTTTCTTGATATCCCTTATTTGATAATGTCTTTTAAATTGTGTCTCTGGAAATACCTCAGGGCTGAAACTTAAAATTTGCAGCTTTATAGCATTTGTCTAAGATGTAACAGGAAGATAATGAACATAAGAATCTCATTTGTCACCTTACATATAGTAAGAGTGAATATTACCTTATATAGCAAAATAAATAAGGATTTAAATCTTTAAACTGGATTATCTGGGAAGGCCTTAATACAATTATATCTATCCTTATAAGAGAAAGGCAGAGGGAGTTTTTTTGGTTGGTTATTTATTGAGAGAGAAGATGATGAGGAAATGGGACCTTGGAGGCAGAGATGGGAGTGATGTGGTCACAGACCAAGGAATGCCTGGAGCCACCAGAAGCTTGAAGAAACAAAGAAAGGACTTTGTATTAGAGCCATTGATGAATGCATGGCCCTATTGATTCTTTGATTTTGGCCCATAATCAAAACTGACTTTTGGATTTCTGACCCCAGAATTATGAGAGAACAATTTTTGTTGTTTTACACCAAGCAGTTTGTGGTTACAGCAGGTCTAGGAAACTAATTCACTTACTTAGTACATGGACTGATTGAATCTTTGTTTCTCCCTAAAATTCGTTATGTTAAATTAATTACAAAATCCAAAGTGATGGTATTTGGAGGTGGGACCTTCGGAAGGTAATTAGGTTTGGATGAAGTCATGAGGGTAGAGCCCATACAATAGGATTAGTGTCCTCCTAAGCAGAGACTAGGTGGCTGTCTCCAAAACAGGAAATGGGTCTTCATTGGACAACAGATCTGCTGGCAGCTTGCTCTTGGACTTCTCAGACTCCAGAACTATATGAGAAATAAATGTTTTCTAAACCATCTAGTCTATACTATTGTGTTGTAACAACCCAAACTGAGTAAGACACCTAGAAATGAAACAAATGCAAAAATAAAATGTAAATATAAGATGAATCAACTTTACAGAGATTAACAACTATATTTTAAGAGAAAATATTGTATTTAGTGATGGTGACTACGTAAGACAGGTACTATCATACGCTACTGAGAAAGTGAAGGAAATTTGTCAAGGTAGAACAAAATTATGGAGCCATTAGAAACAATTTTCAAAGAATATATAAGGTAAGAATGTGACTGTGATATAATACTAAGTAAAAACAGGATTTATAATTTATTTACATTTTTGGAGCACCTGGATGGCAGAGTCAGTTAAGCATCCTACTCGGTTTCAGCTCAGGTCATGATCTTGTAGTCATGAGATCAAGCCCTGCATGGGCTCAGTGCTCCGCACAGAGTCTACGTGAGATTCTCTCTTCCTCTCCCTCTGCCCCTCCCATTTATGCTCTCTTTCTTTCTCTCTTTTTTCTCAGATAAATAAATCTTTAAAACAAAATAAATTTATTTATGCTGTGAAGTAAATTTTAAGTATGTATTATCTGTTTATAGAAAAAAAAAAGTGAAATAAGAAAATACCATCTGCAGAGTGAAGTAATCCCTGCTTTTCTAGTTCTTAACTCTATGACCTTGGGCAAATTACTGAAGCTTTTGTGGCCTCTGTTCACACCAATAAAGTGAGGAAAACAAAACAGCTATGCACCTTATAGAGGACTAAATGTGTTAATATTTTTTAACTACTCAAAATGATGCCTAGCATATTCCAAGCATGCAATTTATATTACTTTTTTTGTCCTTTTTTAAAACATATATTGGAATAAAATTTTCAAAATCTAAGGAAACTGTTCACATCACTTCAAAACCCATTTTTTCTTCCTGCACTTAAAATATAGATGAAGAGAGGCTCCACTTCTAGAATGGCAGTGTGAGAATCTTTGTGATCTCTACACCAAAATAAACATAACTGGTAGAAATTATTTTTTAAAAATTAAAGTCACTGGATATTGTCCTATAGGTATACACCAACTGAAGAAACATTTATCCAGGAATATCTTCTAGTACTTGATAAGAACAGCCATTTGACAATTAAGTCATGACCAGCCCCTACCCTTCACTACTCCCCACAGCTCAGTGTTAGAATAGCTCCACTCTTAACAGGTGAGGCTAAGAAGATGAGTGCTCTGTCTTTCATCTCTCAGTGAAAGGATACCGTATCTTCATTTTTTAATTGTTTTAATAGAGCGGGCACACAAGGTAGGTGAGGGGCAGAGGGAGAGAGAATCTTAAGCAAGCTCCACACCCAGTGCAGAGCTGGAAGGGGGGCTCCATCTCATGACCCTGAGATCATGACCTGAGCCATCAAGAGTCAGATGCTTAACTAACTGAGCCACCCCGGTGCCCCAAATGATACCGTGTCTTATGAGGAGGGCAGGCCACCAGCATGTCTCATCCCCTCCAACTTTAAGTTATAGAGGCTACATTCCTGGTGAGTGCAGCTGAGATGTCAAAGGCTCCCATCCTCCACCCACCCCATACTGATAGAATGGAGACTCTACTCCAGATGTAGCAGACTTAGAATACTGGAGCCCCAGTTGTCCTCACTCTACCTTCCTTAAAAAGCAATAGTTTCACAGTGAGAGAGGCAAGCCAAGAAGACCAGATGCTGCTACCCCCCACTCAGCCTATGGAGCAGTGGCTCTAAGATTCTGGCTCGGGAAGAGGTATCCATAAGAACAGAGGGTACCAAAGCTCTCCCCAGAGGAACTAATTTTACTTGAAATGGAATTCTGGAAAATCAAGTCTAAGGATGCTCTCAAAAACAATGGAGATCTTGAGAATAAGCAAATTAAGAGCAGGCTGGTATATCCTCTTCATTAAGAGCAAAAGCTAATCCATCAGTCAGCTAGTTCTTAGAACCAGGGAAAGAGCTAAACAAGAAAGAAGTCAGAACAAACCTCAGAGACTAGCCAAAAAACTACCAAAGCCCAGATTTAACTGGACCAGACTGTGAAACAGCTTATGCCCCAAAGCACTATTTAAAACAGTAGAGCAATCAGCCAGCAATTAGTTGAACCAAAGATCTAGGCTGACAAGAAAAAGAGACAAAGTTTTGCTAACAGGACACTGGCATTCCCTGGTGATTTTACTTAACATAATGTCCTCAGAATTCACCCATGTTGTAGCATGACAGGACTTTTTTTTTCTTTTTTATGGTAGAACAATAGTCAGTTGCATGTATCTACTACATTTTCTTTAAGCATTCATCCATTCCTGACATTTAAGTTATTTCCAAGTCTTGGCTAAGTGTGAATAATGCTGCAATGGACATGGAAGTACAAATGTCTCTTTGGGATCCTGATTTTGGTTATTTGGGGTAAATACCTAAAATGGAATTGCTGGATCATACAGTCATTCTATTTTTAATTTTTTTTAAAGATTTTATTTATTTGACAGAGAGAGATCACAAGTAGGCATAGAGGCAGGCGGAGAGAGAGGAAGGGAAGCAGGCTCCCCGCTGAGCAGAGAGCCTGATTCGGGACTCGATCCCAGGACCCTGAGATCATGACCTGAGCTGAAGGCAGAGGTTTAATCCACTGAGCCACCCAGGTGCCCCTATTTTTAATTTTTGGAGGAACCTCCATGCTGTTTTTATTTACAATAGTATACCCACCAGCAGTGCACAGGGGTTCCAATTTCTCCACATCTCACCAACACTTATTTTCTGTTGTTTGTTTTATGTAATGGCCATCCTTACAGGTGTGAGGTGATAGCTCATTATAGTTTTGATATGTGTTTCCATGATGACTAGTGATGTGGAGCATTGTTCATATACCTGTTGGCCATTTGTATGTTACCTTTAGAAAAATACCTATTCGGATCTTTTTTGAGAGAGAGCATGTGCACAAGCAGGGAGAAGAGCAGAGGGGGAGAGTTTCAAGTGGACTCCCTCCTGAATGCAGAGCTAGACATGGGGCTCCATCTCAGGACTCTGAGATTATGGCCTGAGCCAAAATTGATAGTCAGACACTTAACCAACTGAGCTTAACCCCAGGTACCCCTCTTTTGCTCATTTTTAAATTGGGTTGTTTTTGTTTCTTTTTCTGGCTTTTTTTCCTCCTGAGTTCTAATTAGATCTCATATATTTTGGTTACTAAACCCTTATCATATATATGGTTTGCTGATATTTTCTCCCATTCTGTAGGTTGCCTTTCACCCTGTTGATGTTTTCCTTTATTGTGCAGTAGATTTTTAGTTTGATGTACTTGCTGTGTCTATTTTTGCTTTTGTTGCCTGCAATTTTGATGTCATATCCAAGAAATTATTGCCATGCCTGATGTTAGACTTCTTCCTTGGGTTATCTTCTAGGAGTTGTGACAGTTTTAGGTCTTATATTTATATATTTAATTCATTTTGAGTTGATTATTGTGTATAGTATGGGACAAGGATCCAATTTCATTTATTTTCTTGTAGACCTATTATAATATATTTTGAAATCACCAAGTGTGATGACTTCAGCTTTGTACTTCCTAAGTTTTTTTGTCTTTGTTTTTGTTTTTGCTATTGTGATTTACGGTTCCATGTGAATTTTAGGATTATTTTCTCTGTTTCTGTAAAAACTGTCATTGGGACGTTGATAGGAAATGCATTGAATTTGTAGATCACTTTTGACAGTTGTGGACACTTTAACAATACTAAACCTACCAGTACATGAATATGGGATGTCTTTCCATTTGTTTGTATATGCTTTAATTTCTTTCATCAGTGCTTTGTTGTTTTCAGTGTACAAGTCTTTTACCCCCTTGTTTAGTTTATTCCTAAGTATTTTATTATTTTTGATGCTTATTGCAAGTGGGATTATTTTCTTAATTTCTTTTTCAGATAGTTTGTTAGTGTATAGAGATACACTGATTTTTATATCTTGGTTTTGTGTCCTGAAATTTTATTAATTCATTTGTTAGTTCTAACAATTCTTGTGTGTATATGTATGGATTCTTTAGGGTTTTCTATATATAAGATCGTATCATCTGCAAACATAATTTTACTTCTCCCTTTCCAATTTGGATGCCTTTTTTTTTCTTTTTCTTGCCAATTGGTCTAGCCTTAGCTAGACCATTTTAAGACTATGTTGAATAGAAGTGGTGAGAGTAAGAATCCTTGCCTTGTTCCTGGTTTTAGAGGAAAAGCTTTCAACTTTTTATATTTGAGGATGATATTAGATATGGCTTTTCATATATGGCCTTTATAAGTTGAGGTAATTTCCTTAGATTCCTATGGTGAGAATTTTTATATAGTGTTGGATTTTGTCAAATGCTTTTTTACATCTATTGAGATGATCACATGATTTTTATTCTTCACTCTGTTGATCTGTGGGATGTCATATTAATTGATTCTTGCATTATGAACCATCTTTGCATCCCAGGGATAAATCCCACTTGGTCATGGTGTATGATCCTTTTAATGTGCTTTTGAATTTGATTTCCTAGCATGTTGTTGAGGATATTTGCATCTGTGTTCATTAAGGGATATTGGACATAATTTTCTTTTCTTCTACTGACTTTGCCTCATTTTGTTATCATGGTAATTCTGTCCTCATAAAATGAGTTTGGATATATTCCCTTTTCAGTTTTTTGAAAGGATTTGAGAAGAATTGGCACTAATTCTTCTTTTTTAAGTATTTGGTAGAATTACACCAATCAAACCATCTTTGTTGGGAGATTTTTGATACCTGATTTAATCTCCTTACTCATGATTGGTCTGTTTGGATTTTCTGTTTCTTCATGATTCAGGCCTGTTAGCTTGTTTGTTTCTAGGCATTTAGCTATTTCTTCTAAATTATACAATTTTTTAGTCTGTGATTATTTATAGTTGTCTTTCATCCTTTGTATTTCTTTGGTATCAGTTGTAATGTTCCTCTTTAATATCTATTATGTATTAAATATCTATTTACTTGACTAATTTCTTTTTTGCTTAGTCTAGCAAAAGTTTGTCAATTTTGTTAACCTTTAAAAATATTTTTAAAATTTCTGTTTTCTATTTCTTTTATTTCTGCTTTAATGTTTATTCCCTTTTGTTCCTTGACGCATGAAGTTAGGCTGTTTATTTGAGACCATTTTTTAATGTAGGTGTTCATTGCTTTACCCTCTTCATACTGCTTTTGCTGTATCCAGCAAAATTTTGATACATTGTGTTTTCATTTGTCTCGGTGTATTTTCTCATTTCTTTTTTGCTTTTTGACCCACTGATTGTTCAAGAGTAATCTATTTAGTTTCCATAAATTTGTGTATTTTCCAGTTCTTCTTCTGCTATTAATATCTAGTGTCATCCCACTGTAGGTAGAAAAGATACTATGATTTCAATCTTAAACTTGCTAAATTTTATGTGATTTAACATGTAATCTATCCTAGAGAATGTTTCATGTGCACTTGAGAAGAATACATTTTCTGCTGCTGTTGCATAGAATGTTCTGAATATGTCTTTTAGGTGCTTTTGGTTTATAGTGCTGTTCAAGTTCTGTTTCTTTATTGATCTACTCTAGATGATCCATCCATGGTTGAAAGTAGGGTGTTGCATTTCCCTGTTATTATTGTATTGCTATTTCTCCCTTCATTTCTGTCAGTGTTTGCTTCATATGTTTAGATGTTATGATTTTGAGCACATGTATAATTATTATGTCTTCCTTAGTGCTCTTGACTCTAAAAATATTGGCAAATGATTGGACATTTATTTGAGTAATGTTAAATGTGTTTTTATGATTCAGTGCTTAACCCACTTTTACTATTATTAACCGGCCAATTACTATTCTAGCTGTAGTAGATAAGAGACTTCTGCTGGGTGTTTCTGGCCTTGGGGTTAAGAACTTATTCTTTTTTTTTTTTTTTCATTCTTTTTTTTAAAGATTTTATTTATTTATTTGTCAGAGAGAGAGAAAGAAAGAGAGCACAAGCAGGGGGAGCAGCAGGCAGAGGGAGGAGCAGGCTCCCCGCTGAGCATGAAGCCCAATGCTGACAACCTAGGGATGTCCTGGGATCCTGGGATCATGACCTGAACTGAAGGCAGATCCTTAACTTACTAAGCCACCCAGGCATCCCGAGCTAAGAACTTCTTGAAGATTAGATTTGAAAGTCATTAAGTCATTAATAAAATTAAGCATTATGAAGCCTCTATTTTGTGTTATTGCCTATTAACACATAGCTAGCAATCGATACCATGAGAGTGACTCTGGTCACTTAGGGAAGATGTAGAAAGAAGTGACATAGAGGACAAAGCCAGAAAATTGGTAGTTAATATTAACATGAAAAAGAATAGCCTATAGTGATGACTTTTAGAGAGTAACCAGATGAGTGGGAGAAACAATGGAGAATAGGATGTAAATCAGGACAGGAGAGTTTTTGCAAAGTAATAGCCAGCAATGCCAGTGCTGTAGAGACATCAAAGAAGTTAGAGTAAACTGAGTATATAGTATAAAGATATGGTTCTCCAAGCGTGAGATCTTGGTGAACTTGGAAGTATTTCAGGTAAAGGGAGGATATATGACAGTGGAGTTGTGAGGTGAATGGAAATGAATTGCAAGAATTTGAAACCATGTGTAAATTTTTTAAGAGCTTAAAAATAAGTTTCACTCAGAACTTTATTCTCTTCCCGCATATTCTGTGGGATTATAGGTGATTTTATTTTCCTAGAGCCTTTGCCCATTTACTGAATATTCTATAGAAAATATTTTACCTTTGTAGTTGGAAAAGACTACAAAGACGGGCAACATTTAGATGTATCCAGTTGTTATATATGCAAAAGATACAATGATGTGCAGTAGTCTATTTGCTAATATGTTGAAAAACAAAACCATGTTTTTTAACCAAGTATTTTGATTTTGCAGACTACTAAAGACTTTTACTGGCCTACTACCCTTTTCTTTGGGATTTTCTTTGATGCTACAGGGAATAACAAAGACTGTTTTAGAAGGTTCTAAATCCCAAGGTAAATAAGGGTCTGTGCTGAACTGGCTGCTGTAATCCACATACATTATAAAAGCCTCCCCTAACCCTTGATTTTTGCTTCTACCTGTGGCTTACAGTAGTAGACTGGCAGTAAATGAAGACACTTGGGCCCTACCTTTCCTAATGGAATTACAATGAAAGAGATTGAAACTTTTGGTTGTCTGCTCCTTCTTGTATTATATGAGACGTGGGGTGACTGAGGAAGAGTTTTTTACTGACCACATATTTTATACAAGACACTATGATGAATTAAGGGTCTCTCTCTCTCTAATTTGATTGTAAATATATATGTTGAACCCTGAAGGAGCCCTGGCTAATTTACTTTTTCCTTGAAGCCACATTTGGTAGACAAAACTTAAAACTAATTTAAAAAGCAGTATAAATCTTTACTACAGTCTTCAGCTGAAAAATGTCCAGAAATGATATTTATAAAAATTCTTGAATCTGAAATTTCATCCAGTTTTCTCCATTATCTCTTACTAGCATGATACCTGTTCACACATCTCTCTCCTCCCAAGAAACCCCATCCCTTTCACTCCTCCCTCACTGCTTGAGTCAACTGTTATGTAGATCACTTTAACCTCTCTGGCTGTTTCATTTTCCTGTTCCTCCATTACCTGTATTCAGCGCTAAGGGTAAAGGTGATGGGGGGGGTTCCGTGCTCAGATAGGGTCTGGGTGGGGAAATAATATTGCAAGTACAGGCATTGTGTGTTTTTTGGTGTTTTGTAATGTCCTTATTACAAACATACAATAAGTGTCAAATGCTTCACAAACCCTGCTTTTCATCTCTCTGGGGAAGGGTGACCTCTGGTGGCTAAAACAAAAAGCCCCAAATTCAAGAGACCTAAAGCTTTATTTCATCTCTGCTCAAATGGTGTGCATATGTTCATGTTCTATCACTTTTTGTAATGTTCCATGTACTCATTCCGAGTAAATAAGTATCTCTTGCCACCATGTTTAAATCCTGCATCTTTTGTTACTCATGAGCTGTGCCTTCTGGATTCATAATTGGCCTTAATTTGAGATCTAGAAGATTTTCTTAGTAAAGTATATTAATTGTAATTATTAATATAACTATATTTGTATTAAAATTATATATTTGTGTAATTGTTTTACTAATAATTATAGATACATAGCCTAAGATACAACATATAGTTATAACTTAATTAACATTAATTAATATATTAATTTAATTATATTTTCTTAACAAGACTGTCTCCTTGGTACTCATATATTATTAAAACTTAAAACTCTTTTATTAGTTTAAATTGATATTGTTATTAGTGATAATTCTAATTAGAAAAATAGTGTTATCTACTGGTTAAAGAAGTTGTCAGTCTCAAACTTTGCTATCTGTTTTATACTCTGTGCTACGATTGATCTTTGAATCAACCCTCTAACCAATATTTAATTGGGTTGCTTCCTCAGAGATACTTGCCCTTACCTTGTTTAGTCTGTCACTAAATTGTCGATTTTGTTTTCATAATAATTTTCACTGGTTTTAATTTGCGTCTCACTTTGTTTAAAAAGGATTTAGAACAACTTACAACGAGGCATACTATAAAAATGGTAAACATAAATTTTAAAATAAAAATGAAGCAAAGAGATAAAGTATCTTGGCTCAGTTTATACTATAGAATGTCTAAATTTTCTCAAATTTTATTTTAATCCATTTTTTTGCCTAACATGTACTTGATAAATGTGTTAGGCTTAATAATAAAATAATTCTTAGAAAATTTTCCCTATGATCTAAGGAATGCTTTATTGAGAAAAGAAAAAATTCTGTAGTAGTTTAAAACCCCACATTCTCATGTTTTATGTTTTAAATTTTTTTTTTTAAGATTTTATTTATTTATTAGTTAGAGAGAGAGAGAGAGAGCGAGCACAGGCAGACAGAGAGGCAGGCAGAGGCAGAGGGAGAAGCAGGCTCCCTGCCGAGCAAGGAGCCCGATGTGGGACTCTATCCCAGGATGCTGGGATCATGACCTGAGCCGAAGGCAGCCGCCCAACCAACTTAGCCACCCAGGCGTCCCGTGTTTTATGTTTTAGAATCCTGAGTGGGAGAGTATATGAAGCAGAAATGGATCCATTCCACAGAATTGTACTTGTTTTTTACATTCCACAGAATTGTACTTATCCAGATAAGGTGGATTATCTTCTTTTGAAATCCAGTATTGAGTTTTTGTCTGTCATACACAGAATTATTTTTACAGCCTGTGATGTTCTGGAGAACTATTACTAATGCCATAGGCATTTTTGCTGAGGTGTTTCGTATGAAACAAAAATTATTGTGTTACTCTAAATGTAGTAGAAAAGTGTATTATTCTAATAAATAATAATACTTAACTTATTTTGCAAACCAAGTAGGTGTCTTTGAACTTCTAATTTCCCTAATTAAATTTTAACTAATAAGCAGCCCCAGATGAACATCTAAAGCTGAGGACTCAAAGAGCACTTTTTCACACACATGCTATACAGAGAAGACTAAGTTTTCACGGTTAATTGTGTATCACAGAATATATCCAAACTATGGCACAAAGAAAACAATACTAACAAAGGCCAGATTGTGCTTAATTGTTACATTTCTTAGACCATCACCCACTCTTCTTTTGATAATCTAAGATGTCTTAATTTCATAAATGTGTATTATTTTGGTATATTATTTTCTATAGGAACATAATATTTCAGTGTCCTATAGTAATAGAGCAATATAAATATCCTTCATTGGTTATAGAAAGAATGTACTAATTACTGAAAAATCACAGATATGTTTTTGCAAAATATTGATACCATGGAAATGATCATGTAAAATACAAATATTCTCTATAGTAGGGTTTTGAACTTTGGCAATAAAAATGGCAAATAGTTGATTGAGATATTTTTGAATAGAGGACTGGAAAATGAGTGTCTGCTTCTGAAGGAGGCTTTTAAGTGGAGTCTAAGTGATCAGAATGGGGGTAGGAGAGCTTGAGAGAAAGGGTTCAATAGAGATTTCAATATCAACTATACATGTAAAACCACATCTATTCCTGTCATTATTGAAAATATTTCATTTCTTATTCAGAGAAATTCAAGAAGTCTGAAAAGATGCTTCAGTGGTTTGATATAACCTATATGTTTTATTTATAAATGGGTTCCAAATAAATTTACCAAAATACTTGTTTCCCATCATCACATATTAGTTCAGTAAAATGTATGTTTCTGTGTGTTTAATTTAAATTTATGTGTATGATATCAGCAGCCTCTGCAACATAAGAAGGAAACTTCCTGTATCCCAGCGGAGCTAGTAACTAACATGTGGTTTTAGGAAGTTTGGAAATTTTATGTCTGGAAAACTTCTGGCTTTAGGAATTTTTCCATTGAGCGTGCTTCACTTGAAAAGATCCTTCCTAATAGCCTGTAGTGTTTATTGGCCCAGCTCATCCGTTTTTGTGATGATTTATTCATCTATTTTCACATGTAAAACTTTTAAATGTCTTTTTGAAAATTTATGGAAATACGTATGTTGTTGCTTCATTTTTCCTAAAAGGAAGTAGGAGAAATTCAAGTCATTAATAAAAAAACAGTTCTATGTCTGTATGCTGTTAGAGTCACAGCAGGTTTCTCCACATCATCTAAGTAAGGAACTTTGGAATGTTTATTCAAAACAAACTTCTAGCACTGTTTCATATAGAGAAGTATATCCCAAAGTCAAGTTCTAGGTCTCATGGGAAACTTTCATGGCTTAATCAAACGTTCTCTTGGGACACATGAATTTTTAGAAGGGAGAACAATAACAAAAAAGGATTTGGAAATTGCTACCCTAGTGTGCAGCAAAGAATTTTGAAGAAAATATTTTCCGGCAATTTTTGTACCTTACTTACCTGTTCTTTATAACCTAAGATATTTTTAATCCATAAAACCTCCAAATCTATTAAAAGTCAAAGGTATTAGATTTCATTAACATGTGAAATGCCTAGTTTCCTTTAACCCTTCTATAGCTATTTAAAATAGGGTTGGTAATGAGAATATCAACTAAGAAATTCTGTTGATGTTTGAAATGCCTGGGGTGCCAACATAATTAAACAGCATATGTACACATTTTGGCCCTGTTCCAAAACCAGTGATCATGTGTCTAACATTAATCCCATGGGTCTACAAAAGCTGTTAAGAGTAAACATCTAGCGGGGCACCTGGGTGGCTCAGTGGGTTAAGCCTCTGCCTTCGGCTCAGGTCATCATCTCAGGGTCCTGGGATGGAGCCCCGCATCTGGCTCTCTGCTTGGCAGGGAGCCTGCTTTCCCCTCCCCTCTGCCTGTCTCTCTGCCTACTTGTGATCTCGATCTCTCTCTCTCTCTCTCTCTCTCTCTCTCTCTCTGTGTCAAATAAATAAATAAAATTTGGGAAAAAAATTTTTTTAAAAAATAAATAATAAATTTAAATAAATAAATAAATAAGTAAAAAGAGTAAACATCTGGGATCTTTTACTACCTAAACTCTTACATAATCAGTTAAAGGAGCTTCTTGCCCACAGATGGACTACAGAGAGCAATTTATGTGTATGATTTATTTTAAAGCATACATGGGTTAGGAACTGAATACACATATCAGATACTTCAGCCATCCTTGAAATGTGACTTTTCCCTTAAGGCAAAAAGTAAGGACAGTGTTGTGCTCACTTCGGCAGCACATATAGTTAAAAAAAAAAAAGTAAGGACAGGGTAAATGTTGCTGAAGAGTTCAGCTTGACCCCAAATTCCTTATGATAAGACTTAAGATCTATTGGAGATCAAATTCTTACCAAAATTGTGTGGCTCAGCTCTCAAGCCTTTATAGAATTTGTTGGAGATCCTTTGATCAAAAGAATTTGGTATCTTCTCATGTAAATACTGAACTTCTAAATAAAACTTATGATCTTTCAGAACAGAAATACCAAATTGTTGATAGCATTTTTTTTTTTTGCTTTTACAATAGAAAATGACATATATACTGAACTTTTCCATACCTTTTTAAATTTTCCACTATATGCCTCCTTCATGCTTGGTACTGTCTCACTTTCATCCTAAAGCACATTAAAATTTTCAAGAGTAAAATGATTTGTCTGTAAAAATGACATTAATATAATTATTCAAGGTTTCTTAGAGGGGAAATTAATAACATGAAAGGCTATTCATTGATTTTTTTTTTTTAATGACAGACATAAGATGAAACTAAAGAAAATAATCTTCATGGAAAGAAATATACTTAAAGGGCCAGGTTTTTTTTTTTAAGTCTATTTCTTTGTGGATATGAAAACTGTGTTTTTATTTAATGTGCAAACCTGCCTGGCCCCTGTGGGTTTTCCCACCCTCTGGTAGAGATTAAGAGCAAGGACTCGAGTCAGACTGAGTTCAAATCTCTGCTCCATGTTGTACTAGCTGTATTGTATCTGGTTAATTAACCTTTCAAAGCATCTGCATCCTCATTTGTAACAGGGGTATGATGATAACATTTTCTCAGTGGGTTGAGTTAGTATGTGTGTCTGGCATAGAAGAACCTCTTGGCATCTGCTGGTGGGCCTTTCCCACCACCAAGCAGAAACCTGCTGATAACTGGGGGCAGGCCTGGGCAAATAGGTAGGAAGGAGGGGGACATTGAGAAACCAGTACCCGATGGGGCAGAGAGACATGGCTACCTTACAAGGGGAAGTGTAGTTGAGGGGCTGGAGTGAAGTGGGCAGTGATAGGAATTTTACCCAAAGTCAGTGTGGAACATTCATGGATTTAAGCAGGAGAACCCCAGATATAAACTGCTAATGAGTGGATAAATGATTGGGGAAATGAACTAAGTTGCTTTGGGATGGATTTGAGCTGAGGGAAGAAGCTAAGATGAAGAGGTTGTCACAATAGCTGCCGTTTAGACTGCATCTGAGCCCCTGTGGTTAGAGGAACGAGGTTATGGATGGTTATGGATTTCTTCAAAAAGGAGTTTTAAGTGTATGAGTAAGTTCTAGTCCAAGTTATAATTATTCTTAGTCAGCTGTGAGGATAGGGACTATCTGTCATTAGACCATACAACTTAATTACACAGGAGTAAAACTAGCTAAATAGTAATGCCCACAGAAGAAGGGTCAGTGCCTTGGTACAGCCTTACCTTTATTAACCTTACCTCTAGGAGTTAATTTATACCAATAGTATTGGACAGTTGGAAAAATTCCCATTAAAGTTTATAGGGAAATACTGGAGTAATCTTCATAAATCTCAAAAATAGGATATGGTTCATAGCAACTAATACACATAAAAATTAAAACCAAAGTATTGCAATAAAAAGAAAATATCCAGAAAGGTAAAAGCAATCTGCAACAAACCAATTGGAAGAACACTACAACTTGTGAATCTGCAATATGGTACTTTTTTTGTTAGATGAGCTTTAAAATAATGTAGAATTAGTATCACAGATTTTAATAGATGATGTGGAAAAGATATAATAAATAATTTGGACCTTATCCCACCCTTGTTTGATTTTCTCCCTCTTCAGCCTGGCATTTTAGTAAGAAGCAGGAAGCAGGAAGTTTTACAGTGTTCCCTAACTTGAAATATGGACAGTAAATGCTGAAGGACAAGGACTAAGAGTTACTTAGCCTGCCAGAAAAAAAATGAATTTGTTTTCTAAGAAGCTTATTTGTTTATTTCCACTGTAAAAAAAGAATTTTAATTTCAGTAGTTAAGAATGATAAAAATCCTCAATAGGGCATGGTGGTATTTCACCCTGTGGACTCAGGGATGTTGATGGATTTTCTCTCCCCCCCCCCCCAACCATTACTCTATCCCAGTTGACCACTGTGTTCACGAAAGATGTGTGTCCTGTCCCTCTGGTATTCGGACTGTAAAACGAATGAAGAATCCCTGACCTAGATGATCTATAGATCCCTTCAAGGGCTATGCATCTATATCTTTTCAGATGTGTGCAACTGCTACTAAAGAGGTAATGAGAAAGTAGATGGAAAATTATACTGAAACAGAAAGGGGAGACACAGTTGAGCCTGGTAATACAGCATCTATATTTCAGGGAGTTACAAACATAGCTCTGAAGTACAGCAAACCAAACAGACCAGTTATGAGATACAGAATTCAACGTAGCCTAGCACTGTTTTCCTCACAGTTTGTTAAATTACCTCCTTTTACTAGGCCTTAAAGAGAAATAGGAAGGAAACAAAGACAGGAAGCCATTTCATCCTCTCAAATTCAACAGTATCAGTGGTAAGATATTCTTCCTCACCTCAGTGGATCACTGCCAATGCCCATTCCTTACTCTCTTTGGTATGCTCTTACGAAAGCAGACTCTTTACAAATAAATTTAAAATTTCATGTTATTTTTATAATTTTTGTGTTCTGTACTTTTTGGAGGCATTTTTAGAAATAGGGTAGAGATTAACATTTCTTACTACCGGTATCCCATTTTATTTTATCTTTTGTCAAAATTTTCATCCAGTTTTTAAAAGTTTTATGACCAAATTGGCACTTGAAATAAGATTAACACAGTAAATTTAGGTGACTGTTTTCAGACGAGATCGGGC
>ML102549.1:3785-111015 GCA_003697995.1 Taxidea taxus jeffersonii
ACAGCCCAGCCAATGAGAGACAGTCACAGCCCAGCCAATGAGAGACAGTCACAGCTCAGCCAATGAGAAGCCACCATCCTTCCAACTCCCACTTTACCGCAATGGACTTCCTGTTGTTAACAGCTGCATTCCTCTGTAAAGGGTGTTCTCTCCTTTATTCATGGACTTGCCTATAGTTTTGTTGTGGCTCGTTTGTCTCAGATTGCAATTCTCGGCTAATCCCAAATAAACTCATTTTTCTTTTCTCTCTCTCTCTCTCTTTTTTTTGCTGGTGAAATCACGAGCATGTTTTTAAGGTTGAGAGGTGTCATATAGGTGCCCTCTCCCCGGGACGGCTGCGCATCCCAGTATCGTTGCATACAGTGGGGATCCTGTCTGAGGACTCTGCAGAGAGAGAGAGAGAGAGATGGACCCAGAGCTTCCGGCCAAAGACCAACCCTGGGAATGTGGAGAGAGCAGGGGCCGCAGCCTTGCTGCCGAGGGGCAAGCGCGGGCAGCTCCGAAGGCTCAGAGATCTCAAACTCAGTCAACCCTAACCCACTGGTCTTAGACACCGTCGGAGCTCCTTCTGGCCCTGCTTTCCGCCCCCATCTGGTTATAGGTTTAAGTATATGCCCGGTAGGCGTCCCTAAGGGCTCGGGTCCTGAGAGATGCGACAGCTTTCCCTGGAAGCAGGCAGCTCCTGCGGGCTGGTGGCCATTAGGCGCTGAGGACGGAACCAAGATTTAGCCTGGATTCAGACTCATGCGCTCCACACCTGGGGTGAAATCTTGGTATTATGGTTTCTCAGGGGAACGGAGCAAAGATACCTCAACCATGGAAGACTCACCCTGGGAGGTGCACCTGGAGGGGGGAAAACTGGGCTGTTGCCAAAGACACGTGAGGATGAGGATCTAAAAGGAAAAACAGTGTCCCCCGGCTGTGAGGATGGGTGGTGCTCCTTCAGGAAAGTGCCCTAGGAAACCGGGACCAGCCTTTCAAGCCGGGGTTTGCAATTTTCGGGGTCCTCTGGGTGGCGCGTTCTTCCTTGTTTGCATTTCGGAGAGACAGGAAGAGACAGAATTGGTTTGGGCCTCAGCAAAACCCAGGCCCGCCATTTCTTCGGCCATTATGGCACAGAGGCTCCCCATTCAAGCCCCATGGTTTTTTGTTGTTGTGTTTGTTTGTTTTTAAGGAGGCCCCTGGCCTTGCATGGGGCTTGAACTCACAGCCCTGAGATCATGCTCTCCTGCTTGAGCCAGCCGGGTGCCCTCAAGCAGCACCATGAAATACAAAGGTGGAGGCTGGAGCAAGGCGGGGAAGGAGGGGGCCTCTCTTGTGGAGCAGGGCACAGGCTAAGGAGGCTGGGCTGTGTCCTTGGATCTACTGTTGCTATCACCTGACCTAATGTCACCTGATTCATGCACTTTATGACCCTTCAAAAAATATCCAGAAAAAGAAATATGATTATTTCCGTTTTGCAGACGAGGAGCCCAGAGTGCTTCAGTGGCTTGTCTGGCCCACACAGCCACAGCAGAGAGTGTGTCCCACAGCCGAGGGCCGAGGCCCTGCCCATCCCCTGTGTTCCGGAGTGCAGGGATGGCTGGCCTGACAAGGCCATTGATGATGTGGGAGCTTCCCAAACTACTCCGGCGTGAACATCTTCCAGACGGATTCTCCACAGGGCAACGAGGCAAGAAATTTATGGCGCGGCCGGATTAATGGGCCAGGCAGTTAAGAGTCCTTTGCCAAGCTATGAGCATAATTTAAAGGAACCAAGGCAGGAGGAAAGGCTCCATAACTCACATCCTTAAAGGGTTCTTAGAACAAGAGACACATTGGATCATTCAAAACATCTCCTTCCTCATGCCAAAAAATCCCCAAAACAAAACAAAACAAAACAAACCAGGGTGTTCCTGGGTGTTTTGGTCAAAGAACAGGGAGTCTGGATGAATATACATGGCAGAAGAAGGAGGGAAAAATACTTGCAGGTCGTAAGTTTCCTGCTGATGTTTTCTTGGTTGTTTTCTGATGGGTTGGTATTTATTTAACCACGTTCTTGTTCAGGAGAGGTATTTATTTAACCTCTCCTCCCACCTTATAAATGCCATCCTCTTTAGCAGTGTCATTTTTCATTGAGTGGACTTGAACTGTTGCCAAGAAAGCAGCTTCGGGGATCATAGAAATGATGCCATAGAAAACAATGGAAGGACTCCCAGAATGGGAGTAGAAGCCAGAGTTTGAATTCTGGCCCTTGTACTACAGGCTGTGTGATTTTAGGAATGTCACTGAAGGGGAGCAGAATGTGTCCCCCTGCCCCCACCCCCCAACGTGCCTCTTTGGCACAGGGAGTGTTTTAGGCTGGTTGCTTTTGAGAATCAGCCGGCTTACAAGGAGCTCTGAAAACCGAGTATAATTTACCCTTTTATAAGAGACATTTGCATGTTTGCAGGAAATCTCCGTGTGTAAGGTGTCCGCCTCCCAGTACCAGGAAGTGGGGGATGGCTGAATCTCCAGAAACTGTTACCAGTGCAGTTGACTGGGACTTAAATCTGCATAACAACCTAACCCAGTTTACGGTGCTTTTCCTGATCACCTCCCATAACTGACCCAGCATCTTTTGTCTTCAGCTGAAGATGGAATTTTCAGTTTCCAGGCTTCAGTTTTCAGACCCAGTTTTCCTGGGTCACTCCCATGTAACCAGGAGGTATACATGTTATTAAACTTTTGTTTATTTCCTGCTACTCTTGTCTTTTATCAACCTAATTATTAGACCAACCAAAGAACCTAGAAAGGAAGAAGGGAAAACTTTTCCATCCCTACAGTTTCTGGGGTCCCAGATGGGATTTTCACCGGTGGGGTTGCTGCAGCTGGGAGACCCTGGGGCCTCTGACCAAAAGCCAGCAAAAGGTAAGGACTCTTATCTTGCTAGTCTCCTAGCCCTCCTCCTGAAGGGTGCAGTGGAAGCAAGCATGGTGACAGCACTTCTCCTAAATTTAGATTAGCAGGAGAAAATACTTGTGTAACTGGTTCCTTGGGTCTAGCAACTCTGCTAGAAAAAAAAAGTCGTATCTATTGATCCTATTCCCTATACAAATGGTCACTGTTTTTGTCTCTGTTGTGTCATTTGTCATAAGGAGGAAAACCATAGGACAGAGTGCAAGCCTAGGCCCTACCATGGCCTGCTCTCTGAGTTAGCCTCACAGACTGACAGGTTAATGGTCCTCACCAGACCCATGTCTGTTTAGACAAACTTTGCTGTGGGTTCATGTGCATGTGAGCTAAAGGCCATTGCTAAGGGACATCTTAGGAGCCAAGCCACAAAATTGGTGGGCACGGGTCAAGCACGTAAGAGCTACTGGGGCATGTTAGGGTAAGTTGGTCATGGAATGGGTTAGATTGATACTAGGTCACCCAACAATCTCAAGGAAATTTCTGTGCAAAGAGGTACTCCACAAAACATCACACAATCCTCAACTCAGAGGCACAGTCTTCTGAGGAGAGAGACCCAATGCTTAGCTAATGCTGTTAACGAGCATATACAAGAAGCCTGATGAGATTTCCCTTTTGTCTTGCTCCATGTCTTGGGATCCTGGCTTTGTGACCGGTGATCATGTTCTCTCTGGTCTCTGCCAGCCAGGGGATGCATTTGGCAGACATTCGACTGGATCTGAAAAGAGGAGGGGCATAGGAACCCTTGATTTTAGCCAGGTAACACCTGGGCTTGTAGCTGGTGTCAGTTCTCTCTGACTATGTCAACTCTCGGGAGTTTGTCATACGGGGTCCTGTCTGTAAGGGCCATTGTCTCAACCTTTGCTGGATGCTGGAAAAGTCCCACGCCAGTGGTCCCCACCCGGTGTCACAGATGAGCGAGTCTGTGGATGGACGCCTCTCACATTCTCATGGGACACCGGAGACACTGTTTGCACTAACCCATTCTAACCGCCTGTGACATCTTCGGTTTCTGAGCCTGATGCTGGGATCTTACTGTCTGGATCTTGTGGGGCTGCATCCTGCATCCATGGTTAAGCGGTTAAAAGGCTTATTGGTTTCAGGTGCTATCAAGGTTAAACGATGATCCTACTTAAAAAAAAAAAAATGGTCCTACTTGTCAAAGGCCAGATGACGACTATTGGACAAACTTCTATATTTAAAAATTTTTTTTTTACAGAGCTCTTATCCTAAACAAATGTTTTTTTGGTACCTATGGAAAGACCAAACTAAAAGTGGACACAAAGAAGTATAACAGCTTGCCGTGAGGACTCCCTTAAGAAAATGGAAGAACAGAAATGAGACTTAGAACAAAAATTAGCATCCAGATCTAATGCAAATCCCCCTTTCCTCCCTCCTGTACACCCCTTTATTCCCAAATCCCTGTCCTTGAAACACCAGATCATCTTTGGAATCTCTGAGCCCCTGGCCTAAACCCCCTTTCAAATCCAGCCCCACCACCTCCAAAAATTCCCTAATATCCCAAGACTCCTGTCACTCTCCCAGAAAATCCATAAACACCCAGCTGCCTGTTTTGATCTCCCTTTCTTCATAAGATTTATAGAGAGCAGGGCCTGCTTTCCAGGCTCAAGGTATACAGATACTCATGTAAATACTAAAGGCCAGGAAATGACTTTAGCAGAAGCACTCAAGAAGTGTGGTAGGGCTTGTTCTCTGTGACAGTCCTCCTCCTTTCCAGGGCTCTGTAATCAAACTCTGCTTGCTCCAGGTCTTCCCATAGAGTGTTCTGGATGGATGTATCCTGAGCCCCACCACCAAGA
This sequence comes from Taxidea taxus jeffersonii, assembly GCA_003697995.1. NCBI lineage: Eukaryota > Metazoa > Chordata > Mammalia > Carnivora > Mustelidae > Taxidea > Taxidea taxus. Next base: position 8,537 of record ML102549.1, read on the forward strand.
CTTCATGTCACCTGAACAGCAATAGATCTCCTAATTATGAAGCCTTTTACCTCTACTTTCAGAAGATCCTACCAAATTCAGAGTGGAGTTGGAAACATTAGTGGCCATTCACAACCTCATTCACTGGGACCTGGAGTGGCTGCTAAGGGTTGCTCTTTCCTCCTATGATTACACTGTGGTTATCTGGCAAGCCAGATGGTCCCCTGGGGGGAACGTTCCTCCCAGAGGATACAGATGGCCAGAACCTCTCAGGTCCTCCTACAAAGGACCAGGAAATGGCTCAGATGGAGGCTCATATTCAAGCGTTCTTAGGAGCAATATTAGAGCCCCCCCCCCATGAAATAAATTGGTCTAATGTTGAATTATGCACTCGGAAAGAAGGAGAGCCTCTGAAATCCTTTGTTAAACACTTCATACAGGCTTTTTAAAGACAATGCATTAAACCCTGGATTTCTAGAATGTTAAAAAAAATCTTTTGATTTCTATCTTAGCTGGAAATCTCTCTGAGATAAAGAAACAAATTAAAAGGAACATAGTTGTATGGGCATATCACTCTTTTGATATCATTCAATATACCACTCCATTTTGGGGGGAATTGGAAACAATTGCTTTGTCTTGGAAATCTCTACAAAACCTGAAATGTGGCTCTAGAAGCAATTCATTTCCGCTTATCTTTACCAATCCCTGGACCTCACATATTCATCTCAGAATGTTCATAGACAGTGGGACATTGGAAACAGAATTGTCCTGCACTTAAGAAAAAGAAGGAAAAATTTAAATTATCCTAGACCTCTTATTATGGGGAAATATTCCCCCAAATACCATGTTGGAGGAAATTTGGATACTTTCTCTGTGTCTTTATGATGTAAGCTTTTTTTTTGAAGGAATCATCATATTTTATTTTTTAAGATTTTATTTATTTTAGAGAGATATTATACATGAGTGTACACACACAAGCACGAGCAGAGGGAGAAGCAGAGGGAGAGGGATAGAGAATCTCAAGTAGACTTCCCTCTGAGCATGGAACCCAATAGGGGGCTGGGTCCCAGGATCACTAGATCATGACCTAAGCAGAAACCAAGAGTTGGTAGTTTAACTGACTGAGCCACCCAGGTGTCTCTGTGATGTAGACTTTCTACCCCCATCTTGTCTAGAACTGAAGAACCACTCTTTGAAATTCAAACTTGAGGGACATGTTTCTTACTAGAAGAAAGAGAGAAAAGGGGAGATACTTGGAAATTGGGCTAATGAAAAATCTTAGATGTCTTTTCCAGAAATATCAGGAGAGAAAGCCTTAGCCAGCTAAACAGGTAACCTTAATTTATTCTATCTGCCAGAAACACAGTTTGGATCCAACTTCTCCTTCATAAATGAGTGAGTTTTGCATTATATCCATTTCATGGTTAAAATTTTTAAATGAAAGCTATAAGATTTGTGTCCTTATGTTCATGTGCGTCTACGTATGTATGTTGTAGATGTGTGACATTTTTCTACTTTTTTTTTTGAAGATTTTATTTATTTATTTGTTAGAGAGAGAGAGAGAGAGCGAGCACAGGCAGACAGAGTGGCAGGCAGAGGGAGAAGCAAGCTCCCTGCAGAGCAAGGAGCCCGATGTGGGACTCGATCCCAGGATGCTGGGATCACGACCTGAGCCGAAGGCAGCTGCCCAACCAACTGAGCCACCCAGGCGTCCCCATTTTTCTACTTCTGAATGGAATTGCCAAAATTCATTTGTAAAGAGTTCTATTTAATTGGCTTTGAAACAAACAAGCACTTATATAAATTAAGGATTGGGCATTCTAAAGCTTTCAGAAATACAGAAGCCAAGCCAAATATTTTTCAAGTTCATGTGATGTGAGATAATCTTTGGTAAATGGAAACTAGTTGCAGTTTGTTAGTTTAATTAAAACAGTTGTGTCTTGGTGAAGACATTAAATGTAATGCAGATAAACAACTACCTGTGTTGATTAATCAAATTCATGTTATCTCTTACAAAACTTGTCAGAAGAAGACTAACTTGGGATGATGGCTAACTTTGTCTAATACGTTGTGAAGTTTTTGTGAGTAATCTAAGCATCATCGTTGGGAGCAAATGAGTTAGATAGCTATAAGTGTGCAAAGAGTTTTAGATGAACATTTTAGAAATGATTATATTTTATGGTACGTGTACTTTAAAATAATTTCAGTTCTCTTTGGTAACTTGGAACTTAAAAGTTGTGTTGAGTTAAATTAGATGATGAGAAATTCATTGAGTATCTAGATCATTTACTGAACATAAGTTTATCTATTTTTGGCTTCTTATTATGGAGGCACTGAAGATATTTGTGTCTGTTAGTAAACATGTCTTGTGCCATACCGAAAGATTGTACTATTTTTTAAAAGGCATATGCTTCTAGAAATTATGAAATGTATTCATAAATTTGCCAATCTAAAGAATGTGGGTGTAACAGGCTGTTCACAACTGCTTACTTCTTAGTTTTGCTAGAAATGAAAGTTTCTAAGGGTTAAGGATTCTAACATATGTAATTAAAGCTACTAGAGGTAATAAGGAAAACATGTGTGTTTGGATAAGAAAATGTAGGAGATATGAAGATGTATTTTTGTTAAGGGAGAAGAAAATAAAATTGTCCCAAAGTAAAACTATTATAAAAAGTTGGGAAGGGAAAGAGAATTTTACTTTGTGTGTCAAGTTGGGTAAAATGCAATGAGTTTATGATAAGGATTATAAATTTAAGCTTTAAAATCAGTAGTGTATTTATGTAAAGCAAAACTTGATTTTCTTTCATTTACTAAAAGGACAAAATTTTCATGGACCATTGATTTCCTCCTGATAAGGTATTGCTTTTCTTTACCTTTTTTTCTTACCTTTTAAGTAATCTGCCTTTTTTGAAAAGCAATGTTTTTAACAGAATGATTTCTTGTGCTCCTTACCATCAGGTCTTTGATTGCTTAAGAAAACTGGGTCTTCTCAATATTAAGAGCTACATTTTGCTCACAGCTATATAGCTTTCTGTATTTGCCTTTGAAATCTTTTATTATAACTTTGGTAAAACATAATTATGTATTGTTTCATAATGGTCTGTGATGTTTGTGTGGATATATGTTATTCACATTGGTGTTCCAGAAATTTTATAGAATTCCTAGAATTCTGATATGCCTCAGTACAATGTCATCACTTGTAATTCTATTGTTATTTTGAAATTTTTCATATTACAGAAATAAGCAAATTTCTTTGTCAATTGTATTGACAAAGAATCAATGACAAAGTTCATTGTATAATGAACTCTCATCAAATCTTTAACCATGGCCATTTAAAAATCTTTTGCCATTTACAGTTATTGTTTTACCGTGATGTCTTTGCAAAAGCGCTTCATCTTTAAAGATTATTTATTTACTTATTTGAGAGAGAATGAGAGAGAGAGCACGAGAAGGGGGAGGATCAGAGGGAGAAGAAGACTGGAGCCCTATGAGGGACGTGATCCTGGGACTGCAGGATTATGACCTGAGCCGAAGGCAGTTGCTTAACCAACTGAGCCACCCAGGCACCCAAAAGTTCTTCATCTTTAGTGAGACTCACGGAAAGAACTCTTGAATGCAGGTATCTGCATTTTAAGATCATATTGATTTAGCTACCTATGTCTTAGAGCAACTTGGTAAAATATACCTTTGTGAACAAAGATGAAACATTTATTTTTCTGCCTACCAGATCCCTCTAGAATTCAGAAACTCTCAGTGAATATTCTTATTTTTATGGCAATATGATTATTTGCACAAGTTCAATAAGAATCTGTTCTCCTTGTAATAGGACACAATAGGAAATCGGTTATATTACCAAGGCTTTGACTAGACTGTCAGGTTTGAGAGAGATGTACATACTCGGATGTGAACAGACAGCTTTAAGAAACTGAAGTTGACTTTATGGGACCAATAAAGTCTCTTGGAAGAACAGCCTAGTACCTTGCTAACAGGCTTCCCAGCAGTTTTGTCAGGTGCTTAAGGAAGGTCACTTCATGACAGGTGCAGAAACATCAGGATACTTTGGGATCCTTAGGAGGAGAGGAATTCACCTAAATCTGTAAGTATTGCAGGTGAGTTTGGCTTCCTGGCCTTGAGAGGCTTTTAAAAGTCCCATTTGAGGTTCCTTATGAAAAGTTCCAGTGAAACAGATCAAAAGTCTATAGGGTTAATTGTTATTCTTGTTGGACTTATGTAAGTAATCAGGTCAAATTTACTGAGACTAGACTAATTTTGTAAACAAATTTTGCTATAATTATCTTTGGTAGAAAGGGAGTAATTTTAGAGAGAAAAATTATGTTTCAATAGGATCTATTAATATAACCAGTGGATATTAAATTCCAATTGTGTTCATTGATTTTGAGGTTTTGTTATTTACCTGTAAACTGGACTGGTTCCTGAATTCTTCTAGTTTCCTCAAATATCTGACCACAAATATCCAAACTCATATTTCCAAGTTTCTCCCATCTTTTGACTTGGAATCACTAAGAACGAAATTTTGCCCAAAGTCCTGCAAACGGAATATAAGCTTGCATAAACATCAGAGAAATCAATGCAACAGGTCATGTTAGAAAACCATCATGCCTCTTGAAGATCAGAAGGATCACCAGAGACATTCAAACTGCAAACCTTTCTGCAAGAAGACCTGGCAGATTGCCACCACCCGCCCTCACTCTCTGCAGATGCTTCCAGCCTGAGCTCGGGAAATGTTCTTGACTGACTGCCCCTTGGGCTCAGAATTTGTTCCAATCACTAACCTTTGTTTTTCTTTTGTTTCCATAGAAATGCCTTATCAAATACCTAACTTTGGGAGCTCACCTTTAGGATGACCTCCTGGAAGGAGACACAACTGATTACCTGAACTGACCTGTTCTCAGGACTGAGTGACTGGTTCAGTGAGATAGGGAGGGAGTAATCTATGCAGTCAGCTTCTGGACTGTGAAAATTCTTCAAAGTTTCAAAGGTGGGACTGCAGGAGAGCAAAATATGCCTCCCCACCCCCCGAATGTGCCTTTTTGGCACAGGGGGTGTTTTAGGCTGGTTGTTTTTGAGGATCAGCCGACTTGGGAGAGCTATGAAAACCAAGTAGAATTTACCCTTTTATAAGAGACATTTGTGTGTTTGCAGGAAATCTCCGTGTGTAAGGTGTCCGCCTCCCAGTATCAGGAAGTGGGGGATGGCTGAATCTCCAGAAACTGTTACCAGTGCAGTTGACTGGGACTTAAATCTGCATAACAACCTAACCCAGGTCACTGGACTTTTCCCGGTCACCTCCCATAACTGACTCTCCCCACCAACCCAGCATCTTTTTGTCTTTAGCTGAAGATGGAATTTAAGGTGATGGCTTTGGCCATTTCTGAGAGTTACTCAGTTTTCCTGGGTCACTCCCATGTAACCAGGAGGTATACATGTTATTAAACTTTGATTTTCTCCTATTAATATCTCCTGTCTTATATCAGTTTAATTATTAGACCAGCCAAAGTACCTAGAAGGGAAAGAGAGAAAAGTTTTCCCCTCTTTCTTTATGACTCTGTTTCCTTTTCTGGGCCTCTGTTTCCTTTTCTGTAAAATAAAGAGTTTGGACTGTTTATCTGCTGGTTTGAATGTTCTTGAGTTTCCTTCAATCATGTCAACCATGATATTGTCGTTATTCAGCACCTGGGAGTAATGCTCCCTCTGCTAACCCCCCAGAGCATTTTATCTATGTGTTAAAAATTGGCATTTACCACTTTGTGTCTCAAGTTCCATTTATTTATCAATGTTTCTTTTTTTTTTTTTTCAAGTGGACTAAGTATTCTTGGCAGGGTGTCTTTTTCATCCTTGTATCCCTCACAGCCCCAGCATAGCACCTGGCACACGGCTTTCACGCAATAACACTCAAATGTGGCTGAAAAATGAATGAGTGAAGATGGTTGCTATGCACTATTTGCCTTCAGGCACGATGACTTGATTTAGAGTTTTTCTTATAAAAAGCACATTCTTTCTATTGATATAATTTAATATACGTGTTCCAAAATGCAGAGTTAGAAATAAATCTCATTTTTTAAGATACTATTATTTTAGAAGAATCTTATTGAACTGTTCCCCTACAGGTTCTCTTCCATACCAGAATTTAAATCAAAGCAACATGTTCACGTTTTCTGGAAATACTGCTCTACAAATATTATTTCGACTCTCTCTCTGCCCCAAGTTGATGGATTATCATTCAGCAACAATTCCCCTCTCACTGTGGACACAATGTAACCACTGATGTTGGGTGCAACCAGGTAGGCTGGCTTTGGCCAAAGGAATGTTAGCAGCTGTGATGCAAGCAAAGGTCTTAAATGTGCCTGTGTGGTTTTTCATGCCTCTTGCGCTCCTGCTACGCTGCTACGTATCATGCAAAGAATGTGGGGAAGAGACCACAACGCAAACTGTAGCCTGGATCATCCACAGCACACCACCCTGCAACACCATGATAAAACTCAATGAAAAGATACTGGCTGTTGAGTCCTTTGTTATGCAGAATTATTGTAGCAATAGGTGACCATGACTTCCAATTTCTAATTATATCCTTGTATATATCTACTTTCCCCAAAGATTCATTATGAATGTCTATGTGCTTTTGGAATAGGGATAGATGCCCTTCTTAGACATTTATTATTATTATTTTTTGTAGTGACAGGTTAGTCAAGCAGGTGACTTCTGGGGACACAAGCCTGCATTTTGAGAATGGAGTTGAGTAGCTCTGACTCTCTATGGTTGTGTCCACACTTAATTTGTTGTTCTTTGTGTTTTAAAATAATTTAGAACATAATCTCTGAAATATTACATAATTCACTAACTTTTCTTTAAAAATTAAAACACATACTCTGTGTCATATTTTATGGACTCAGAAGTTCCAAATTGCTCTTCCCTATTTCAACTAAAAGCTGAAATACTTTTTGAAGGATTAGAAAATTTCAAAAATAAGCTTGGCATAAAATAAGGGCATTCATATATTTTTTAATGAAGTAAAATTTACATAACAAGGAACCAGCCATTATAAAGAAGGTTATCCCATGGCTGATCTTCTGCTCACTGCCCTGTGTTCCATCGGCCATGGTGGGTCTAATCAAGGCTCTGTTCTCTGGGTGGCTGGGGGTCCCGATACACCCCAGCATCCATCAGTTAAGTCAGTTTCTAAATGCACATAATCTTGGAACTAGTGGTGGAGAAAATGAATGAATAAACATCATTTACTTTCATTTCTGTTCTTTTTGCCTTTGCATTTTTTTGCAAAGGGAAGTTTGTGAAGTTAAGATATTGAAAGTCCTTGCCTTTAACTCAGGTCTAAAACTTCTTATCTCTTCACCTAGGTTTAGGGGATTTTCCTAATTTGTGAGATTTGAGTCTTGAGATTTGACTGGGATGGCTTACAATCCTTCTCTCATATCCCCAGGGGCCCGTCTCCCTGCGGGCTTGTTGTGGACTTGATCCCTGATTCAGTACCTAAGCATAAGTCTATGGCAGGGGCCTGGGGATTCTGGGGGTCCCTGAGGCCCTTTCAGTGGTTCTGCAAAGTCAAGGTATTTTTCATGATAATTCTACCATGTTATAAGCTTTTGCTCACATGAGTGTGACATCATAATAGTTTAAATGCAGAAGCAGACATAAGACTCTAGCTGGTTTCTATTCAGCCAGACATTGAAGAGATTTGCAAAAATTTAAAATCATGCCGTCCTTGCCCTTTTTTCTCTTGGAAAATACAGTTATTTTTCATAAAAATCAGTTTTTTACATTAACATGTAATGGGTTTAATATTTTAAAAATTTCTCAGTTTGCATGTGGTAAATATCGATAGCTATCTCCCACACGACCGAAAGCTCTTCGGAGTCCCGAATGGGGTGCTAAGACCTAAAAGCCCGAGGACAGCTGCTCTGGGGTCAGTGGGCCTACACTTCCCACGACACAGCTGTGCTCAGCCTGCTGGAAGGAGAGAGAGAAGACTGCAGGACGGGCCCCTGTTTCGCCTCTGCCCTGGGTAAGGGCCTGAGCAGGTCTGCACTGTGGGATTGATTGCTCCATCGTGGGTCGGCTCTTGGGGTGGGGGGCACCGAGCTTTCCCAGGGCGGGGCCTCGCAGACCACCTGCTCCAGACTCTCTCTGCAGATCTTTCCAGGTCACCAGCCCCAGCAGCATCCTGAGGCCTTCTGGAGGTACCATTTGTCCTGGGAGCACGAACATACAAATGGACAATGGAGAGACGGCATATATGAACACAGAACCCCGGCCCCAAACACCAGGACTAGGTCAACGATGGCTAACTTGCCTTCGCACACTCACGACCAACGGCGTAGGATGTCCTGTTCTAGTTGGCTTCCCCGTGCCTGCGGCACAGCCACCCATCGGGGCCCGCGTGGCACCTGCTCTCCCGAGCACTATAAAGCATCCCCACTCCCTGCTTGGCTTGCTTGTGAGTCTCAGCCCGAGCAAGTGTTATGGGTTGTGTCCCTCAGACACTCATATGTCGGCGTCCTAATCTTCAGCATCTCAGAATCTGACCTTGTTTAGAAATAAAACCACTGCCGATGTAAGTGAGATGAGGTCATACTGGAGTGGCGAGGCCCTTCATCCCCTATGACTGGTACCCTAAGAAAAGGGGAACATGTGGACACAGATGGGCGCCCAGGGAAGACATGTAGACATGAAGACAGAGGCCTGGGGAGGCATTTACAAGTCGAGGAACGTGGACGAGTGCCAGGAAGCCCCCAGGAGCTAGGAGAGAGTCTCGGGAGAGAGAGATTCTGCCTAGCACCTCCAGAGGGATCCTGGTTCTTCGGATACCATGACCTCAGCCGTCTGCCCTCCAGAACTGTCTGAGGCCCTCCGTATGTGGGACTTGATTACAAGAGACCTAGCACAGAATAGAGCCGGGGGCAGTGGCTGAGTCCCTTGCTCCGGCAAACTCTGATAAATAGCAGCCTTGGCTTGCTCTCACTGGGTGGCCTTCATCTGTTTCCACAGCACCCACAGCCTTGCTGTGGAAGGGACAGGCCTTCCGACAGAGGGAGGAGGACGCCAGGCAGCCGGTCTGGGGGTCAGAAGCCAGAGAGTGGAAGGCAGCTGGGGGCCTTTGCTTAGGCTGCAGGTTTTGGGGCGATGTCCTGACATAGTCTGACAGGCCCCGGACCGAGTTTCGGGTCGGGCCCCAGTACTCTCTGCCATCCCTCCCCTCTGGGGCTTGTTACCAAAGGACCTCCCTGGGCCTGGCTCAGGGAGGAGGTGGGCAGACCCCCGAGCTGGCCTCACCCCGACCTCCAGATCCTCCCAGGGAGGCGCTAGCTCTGGATCTGTGCTGCTGTTTTATCCCTCTTTGTGGGGAGTGTTTGGGGGTCATTCTAAGGTGTCTAACTGGCCTTCCATGTGCGTGCGGAGTGAGCGCCTCTGCCTCCCGCAGGGGCCGCCTGGAAACGAGTTATTTTGAGATCAGCACAGGCTGTACAGATAACAGTAATAGTATTTTATTGCTGAAGTAGTGTGAGAAATGTTGGGGTGGGGGACAAGAATATAGATGAGTTTAAAAATAGAAGGCTGTAATTAGCCAGGCATGGATTTGTTCTAGAAGGCATCAATTACTACGGCAACCACACATCCCAGATTTTCCAGGACAGTCTCCATTCCATGGAATTTGATTCTTTTTAGTAAAGGTGATCTGTTAAACACCCAAGTGCAATTTAATGTTAGGAAATTATATGATGTTACCCGTGAATTAATTCAGTCATCCAAATAAACGTTTGATCATGTCAACACTCATTTTCTTTCTTTTTTGTTATGCAAACATAGTCATTGCAGAGGTTAAGAAGAGCTAGTCTTGAGGATAAGAATTCAGGCAGGTGTGTGTCAGAAGTGGGGATCCCTGACAGAGTTTGAAGGGGAGAGTAGACTTAAACTTCTTGCCTGGAGACCTTGATATTTTTTACTGGTTGTGAATCCAAGGGGCCAGGTCTCAAGTTTTTTCTTGGTATTCCGCGGTATACCGGAGTGGACCTGCAGGGAACACACCTGTAGCTGCTCTGTGTGCGGATTATTGTGCAGGCACGCCGTGCTTCCCCACGCAGTGACAGGTGTGAGAAGAAGAGGCTGTGCATGAGATCATCTCTGCAGAGCTTGGGGCCGGAGAGACCACAGCCCCTCGGGGCACCAGCATGGGTAGGGAGGTGTGCATGTGGATAAGAAACCACTTTTCTGTTTCCTGCCTGGGTTCTCAGAGGGGGGAAGGGTTGCCTTGGAGAGGGATGGAGGTCTGAGGGAGTCCAGGAGGTGAGGACACAGCGGGTGAGGACGGCTGTGGGAAGGAATGCTCATCTTAGCACCAGAAACCTACATTTTTGGAAACTGGAATGTTCATGGTTATTTGCATTTCTGATAAGGATTCTTCCAGTTTTCTGTAGTGTTTTATTAACAGTCTTTTGCAAATATCAGCTAATTTTGGTTATACTCAGGAGATAAGAGGGAAGAGACTTTGATTTGGGTTCGGAAGTTTCGCGGGCGTAACGGAAATCAGAGTTAAAAACCAACCAACCAACAGACCACATTCCAAGGGGGAGGCAGATCTTGGAGAGAGGAGCTTGGAAACCCTGGACCTAAGTTGAAAAATTCTACCTCTCTCTACCAGCATCTCTCTAGACCTCTTCTCTGCTTAAACTGTCTGTGTGTGTATGGGGTGGGGGGAATGGTTGAGCTTTGTGCTTTGGCTTTAACAGGAAGCTGTTTTGTGTGTGTGTGTGTGTGTGTGTGTGTGTTTTAAGCATAGTTTTTTTTTTTTTAAAGATTTTATTTATTTATTGGTCAGACAGAGAGAGAGCGAGCGAGCACAAGCAGGGGGAGCAGCAGGCAGAGGCAGAGGGAAAGGGAGAGGAAGAGGGAGGCTCCCCGCTGAGCAGGGAGCCCGATGCAGGACTCCATCCCAGAACCCTGGGATCCTGATCACAGCCGAAGGCAGACGCTCGACCGACTGAGGCCCCAAGGCACCCCGTTTTGTGTTCTTTATAGCTACGTGTCGCCTAAGAGGTGGCATCTCAAAACACTTGCCTCCAAAACTAAATTTGGGTCGTAAAACGGATTCTCAAAATGTGCAGACCACCAGCATCTTAAGCTCCAGGGGGTTGTAAATTACAGAACTGCAGCTTCCTCTTCAGACTGACTGTCTGAATCTGAACCTCTGGGCCATGGGGCTTAGGGATCTGCATTTTCAATGCACACCTAATTGATTTTCCAGCACAGTGGAATTTAGGAGTCACAGCCGTCACCACTCAGAAAGTTGAGCTGAACTCTCAACCCAGTCTCACCTCCACAGTCCCTAAAAGGGGGAGGATCATTTCAGGGCTCCAAGGCCACATGCCCGAAGTCCTTCTGCTGAGTGGCTTGGGCATGTGCATGCCTCTATGAGGCTAATGTCCTGCCAAGAGGTAACCACAGGTGGACATGCCCTCAGTGAGACTCAGAAGACGCAACAGCGAGCCCGTGCTGACGACTGCGTCTCTAGGCTGCGCAGCCTTATATAGTGACTGGGGGCTCCAGGGAGGATCTGTGGGAGAACAGTGTGTTCAGGGAGCTCCCGAGCGTGCCATGTTCTCAGAGCCCTGCTACGTAAGGTCACCATGTGTCTGCGGCTGTCTTTGGAGATGGCCCAGCCCAGGGCGGCGAACAGCCGGGAAGTGTGGCAAGTGGAGCTGGGCAGCTGAGCCGTAACTTTTGCAAATGGAAGCACACATCTGGAATGGTTTCTGATGGCAAGGGGGCTGTTGTTAGTATTACTGACAGATGCAAAGGAGCCTCATTTGGTTCTGGTGGAAATTTACCCAAGAGGCCACAATATGTAAGTTGAGGCAAGTCCCAAGCAGCTAGCTGCCATGCCCTCTGGCTCAGATGCCATTTTCTCAGTCATTTCTTGGTTCTGCCATCTGAAACAGCGCCCCCTCTTCCCTTGCCTTCTTTTCTTTTCCTCAAAGTGCCCTCTGGCATAAAAGCAGGTGCTCACCAATCCCCTTCTGAAGCCTGAGCCCCCGGGAGGCTCCCAGGCTGTGCTGCTCATCATAGGATTCTCAGGGCCTGGAAGTGTTGGTTGAATGAATTCTTGGTGGCTGGTATCTCAGAGGAAGAGCCATGAGCTTAAGTTGGGACCTGCTCCCCAGAGCGGCTCTCTCCAAGGTCATGTTCTGACAGTCTGAGCCATGTCAGAGTCCCTGGGAAGCCTACTTGCACACGGCAGGTGTGCAAATCTGCAGCTGGGGATTGGATGCTGCTTCTCTACCTCGTCCTGGGGGCGAATCCTTTCCACGTGGAGCCTTCCGTTGGTCTCCAGTGTCCCCCCAACACACATGGTTCGCACTTCCTTCTCCTGGCCTTTGTCTGCTCATTCCTCCCCCTCATCAAAAGTCCTCCAGTTCCTCAAGATCAGCTCCAGCAGCTCGTTCTGATGACCGACCCATCTCGATCTCTGCTGACTCCCGGTGCCCACTGGCCTTGGGGCTTGGCCGCCCAGGGCAGTTCTGCCAGGTTCCGGATCTTCTGAAGTGGGAGGCAAGTGGGACTGATGGACCCCTGAGTGCTGAGGTCTGAGCATCTTTCAAAGTTGCTCATAATACCTCACATGTATGTGTGTGGGAGGCACAAGGTAGGTGCATGTGGAACCCCTGTGGGTTAACGGTTCAGTCTCCATCCCTATAGCACGTACAGTTTTCTCACGTGTTCCTCTCTCTAGGTTACTACCATGAGTTTGTAAGATTTTTACCAAACTAACAGAGGCACAGTGGAAGAGTAGCAGACACATGTGGTCCCTGCTGCCATTCCTCTCCCAGCGGGGCCGCGCTTCCCAGGACACCCTTCCAACCCCTCTTCCTTCTGGACATTACCTCTTGTGTGGGTTTCCTGTGGCTGCTTTTGAAATTACCACAAACTTGGTGGCATAAAACAACACACATTGACTGGATTACAGTTCGGGAGGTCAGAAGTCTGACAGGAGAGCCACTGGCTCATGCTGAGGTATAGGTGGGCCTGGTTCCTTACAGAGGCTCCGGAGGAGAAGCTGGGTCCTTGCCTTTTCTGGCTTCCAGAAGCCACCTGCGTTTCATGGCTTGTGGCCCTTCCTCCATTGTCACAGCCAGCAAGCATGTCCCTTGGATCTCCACTTCCATGGCTCTTCTCTGACTCTTCCATCTTTCAAGGGATTCTTGATTATACTGGGTTCACCAGGATGATAGGGATCATCTCCCCACCTCAAGCTCATTGACTTCATCACATCTGTAGAGTCCCTTTTGTGAGGTAACATATCCACAGGTTCCCAGGATGAGGACTGGGACATCTTTGGAGACCATGACTCTGCCAACCATACTTCCATCCACATGAGCTTATCCTGTTATTTCCCGAGACACCTCTTTTTCACATCATCTGTTGATTTTCTATTATGAGAAGAGAATTTCTATTTACCACACCTCCTCCCCATGTACTCTCAGTATGTTATTAAGACAATAATCACTTCCTGCAGAGCCAACTCATATACTGAGATTTCATTCCTTTTCTTGTAGAACATTTTCTCCCTGGACTTCTAGTTGTCTTGAATCTCTGTCCTGCGACTTATTCCCATGTTTCTCCAGGACCCTTCCCTCTGAGAGCCCACAGATCTGGGCTCCTGTAGGGCCAGACTGTCCTCTGGGCACCTCACAGCAAGGTGTTGGGTTTCAAGGGAGATAGAGAGACAGAGAGGGGGAAAGGAGAGAGATGGAGGGAGACAGAGAAAAGTGTGTGTGGGAGGGTGCGGAGAGGAGAGAGGTAAGAGAGGGAGGTGAAGGCAGAGAGGTGTGTGGAGGGGGTCAGGGAGAGAAAACAACCTCCAGAACATTGAGGACACTGAGTGGAGCCCTTACTACCTTTGTGGCCTGGCCTCAGGAGTTGGCCATGTTGCTTCTGCTGTATTCTAGACATCAAATTCTATTTGCAAAGGCCCTCTGAGTTTCATGGGCAGATGGAAAGAGACACCATCCCCTAAAGGAAGTATGGCAACATCCAGGAAGAACATGTCAGAACAGAAATATTACAGTGGTCAATTTTGGAAAATATTAATTTACCATACAGCATAACATAGTTGTTTTCTCGAACAAGAAATTTGCTCCCTGCTAGACTAGTGCTATCTGAATAAAAATTATTTTCTACTCCACTGCACTTGCTTTTCACTGTATACTGAAATATAGCATGTGCTTCAGTGTATGTGGATAGCACTGTCACGAGCTTCTAGGAGACCTTGTCTCCCAGGTTAAGTCCCCTTCTCGTTATTTTCATTTTATATGATCTTATCTTTTTTCTTTCCTTACTGTCAGAAAAATTGCTTTTAAAATAATCTTTCCTTCGTAAGATACATCTAGAAATGCACTTTCTGAAACCCTGTAGTAATTCGTGTTAATCACCTGGAAAACATAAAGCACTCTTGTCAGACTTGTCTCACGAGAAGGCTGACGACAGGTCGACAGCCATACAAAACCAGAACCACTCCCCGCCACCCCCGTGCGCCTTGTTCTTGTTTCAAATGCCGCTCCCTTGAAAATAGATAATTCTATGAAACACAGCTATAGTACAATACATAGCATTTGGACCAGCTGACCCAAATCAACATCAAATAAGAGCCCCAGATTATTTTGGCAAAAAGCAAACCTACTAAATTATGTCTTTTTTACTGTACCTACAATATTAAGAATTCTGTGATGGCAAGCAGCGGCTGCATACAAGCCAGGGTGCACGGCCCCTGAATGATTATGTATTGTGAGTGTCCCTGAGGTCACCAAGGGAAGCCCTAGGTTTTGAGCCCTACAGATGTAGGGGCTGCTCAGACATCTGTGGGACCTCGCTGGCTTTTATCTTAGCTCCTGATGACAAAGTGTATTTGGCGCTTGGGGGGCCTCAGCCTGATCAGTGGCCTGTGTGGCCCTTGCCATGAAGGATATCCAAATGTGCTTTGCAGTCCAGGTCACCCTGTACAGTGGTGTATGTCATGCACTGAGCAACTTCAGGGACTCCATTCTTGTTAAGGTCATCCTAGGTTTTTATCTGGCAGACAGCAATAACATTCTTGAGGAAGGGATGCCTTTTCCTAATTCATGTAGAGGTGCATGTTGCCTGGGAAGGGAAAGAATACTGTGACTAGAACCAAGTTTCCCCACATTAATAATAATGTTTAATGCTTATGTCACCTTGAGGTTCTTAATCTTTTCTGTAGTGCCATACACAGTTGATTTATTGGCTTGTTTTCCTTTTTCCTTTGACTTAATGGTTCTCTCATTATTTTCTGAATATGGCTTTGCTTTGCTTCCCAGAAGGAAAACCAGAAATGGGAATGAGCGGTTCCCATTTCTGCCGCTCAGAGGGAAGTCTGGCTTGTAGAGTGTGAGGAGATTATCTCTGCAGAATGTGGCCACAGGTGGCTGTGAGTATTCAGTAGGTTCATCTGTCTCGGAACCTCACAGAGGGCAGAAGGGCACCCTTCTAAGGCTTGGGGAGTATTAAGTGAGTGGGACATACCAGGTCTTAACAACTTCCTCAGGGGTTTGCACTAAGTGGAGAGATCCCTCTTAGATTCCCTAACCAGAGGCCCTCCTGGGAGGGAACCCCTTCCCCTTTGTTCGTGTCCTCTCTTCCCTCTCCCTGAGCCCAGTGCTTGAATGCACCGCCTCTCCTATCAGAAATTCAGGAATTAAAATATTTCATCTATCAATGAATCCAGAGAGGATGATTCTTCATCTTGCAGAATTGCTAAAGGTAGACTTCCAGGCATTTCCAGGGGACATGAATGGTGGTGATGGTGGCCTCCGACTCCCCCGCAGGTGGCTGAAGTAGATTAGTTTGCTCCGTGAAGGGATCATGTTGGGCCTGAGACACGTGTTCATTTAACACGAGTGAATATATAAATTGGGACAATTTTAATGTTTCCTTGGGAGTCCCCTCAGAGAAGTGTATCCGAGGAGCCCATTTTTGCACTCCTGGCGGCTCTGCCGTTCAGAAGCGGCCCTTTCACAGGCCAGAGGGTGATCCTGACCGCCGGGGTCCACGGTCCGCCTCCTGCTTCCTCCCCGTCCACGCCGGCAGGGCGCGGGGCGTGAAGGCTGGGACCAGGGGCAGCACTGAGGCCAGACACACGCAAGGGGCTCTGGTGGGTCCTGGTGACAGGCTGTCTTCTGCTGGTACCCGAGGCTCGGCTCGGGACAGGGGATCAAGTGTGCAGCCCATTCCCGGACCAGTGCACGGGGGCGTGTGGCCGCGCCCTTGGCCCAGAACTCAGGGTCCTGAGGCTGGTCGTTCAGAAGCAGCGGCGGCTGTTCGGGTCTGAGATACGGAGAGGCCAAGCCTGGCTCGGCGCAACCCTGGGCAAGTTCCTCAAACCTGTCAGAACCTGCTTCCTCGTCTCCAAAACGGGAGGACAAAGCGCGCCCCGCCGGGGAGCTGGAGGAGAGCCGACCCCTTCTGGGGAGCACATCTTCTCAGATGAGGTCGGCCCCGGGCCTCCTGCGGGAACGCTCTCCCGTGCCTCCGACCGGCAGTGGCTGGAGCGGTGACAAAGACTGAGAAGGCGGGAAATCACCGGACCGAGGCCCCCACGGCCGCTGTTAACCCGGTCGCCGCTTCCGGCCCGGGGAGCGCACGTTCAGGGGCTCGGAGCCTGGATGATACGAGAAGCCAAGGCAGCCCCGCCGAAAACTGCTGCTCGGGCCGGCTGCAGCCCCTTCCCTCCGACCCTTCTGCCCTGTCCAGGCGGGAGCCTCCCGCAGCCCGTAGCGCAGCCTCCGCGCCTCGCAGCTCCCTATTCCGGGGCGCAGACCCAGGCAGCGTCGGACCGGTGAGAGGACTGGCAGTTTGGGCTGCTCTCGCGAGAAGATCTTCGAGGGCGCGGTGCCCGCGGCATTTCACCACGTTGGGCGGAGCCGCAGGGCGGACGGAGGAAAACCCCTGCGGTCCGGGGGCCACGTGACCGAGCCTCGCGGCGCGGATTGGTCTGTAGCTTCCGGGCCCCACCTGGAGGGCCGGGCCTTCGCTCCCTCGAGTGCGGCCGCCGGCGGGGAGGCGTCCTCAGCGGAGCTTGGGTGGGGTTGCCCTGGGCGTGTCGCTGTTCGGTCACCGTCGGCCTGTGGGGTGCTGGTTCTCTGGCCGCCGGCAACCCGTCGCCTTCACTGTGCTGAGCTTCGCGTGCTGCGGGCCTCTGTTCTTTGGTCCCCAGCAGCCTGCAGGGTCGCTCTCCGGAGTCGCCTTCCAGAGAAGGCTCCAGGGCCCCGGGGTGCTCTAGGGAAGCAAGCCTGCCACGCAGGGTCACATCCTCGCTGTCCCCACTGTCGCGGTGCTTGAGGCGGGTTCTCGCCGCCCCGAGGGCACCCTCTCAGGAAAGCCCTTGCAGAGGCCATCTTCTCCTCCCCGCAGGATCCGGACTCAGCCCGTGTCGCCTGTCACTGTCGTTCCACCCTGGGGAGCCACCCTGGGAACACAGATGGGCACCCAAGACCCCTCCCCGCTCCCGGCCCCGCCTCCGGGTCCCCCCGGGGTGCTTCTGCTGGGAAACCCCTACCGCGACGCACCTGCAGATGTGATTACTCTCCCTCCCGGCAGAAGGTGGCGGGCTGCTGCTGGCCCGGCGCCCGCGTCCGCCACGTGGCGGGTGAGGCTTCCGGGGCGTTCCGAGGGAGCCTGCTCAGGATTCCCCCGAGCCCTGCCCGAGTGGCTCCCGCGTGTCCCTCGCCCACTCTTCCTCCGGCTCCTTGCAGCGCCCGCACGGTGTGAACGCGGGCTCACGGCGCCCTTGCCCGGTGGGGCTCACGGTTTAGAGCGTGAGAGAGCTCAGGTCTGCCCCGCTTCCTCTGCCAAGCGGCCGCAGTTGAACGTTTATTTGTCCAATAAAATGACCTTATGAATTCAGTGTTCTCTCCGTTTCACCCAGGAGGGCTCCGAGACTCAAGGCGTGGTGAATTTCCCGGGATCGCACCGCTGATACGATTGGCCGTTAGGATTCATATCCAGGTCACTGGGACCCCAGAGTTTAGGCCCTTCTCAGTCCAGCCTTTCCTCTCACCCCGAATTAGCACAGTAGGATGGGAGGGGGCCAAAGCTATTTGCTTTGCCTGCAGGAGTCCGGGATCACTTTTGTGGTTCCATTTGAACTGGTCTTTTAGGCAAAGTGGACTTGATAGATGTGGAGGAGAGGGAAGGTGTTTCAGGCAAAGGGAGCAGCAGGTGCGGAGGTACTTAGTATAAAAGAACAAGGCTTATTCCAGTGGATTTAGAAACCCACATGTGTTGTCCTTCCTGCCTTTTACATGCCTCACGACTGCTTGGGATCACCTGGGGTTGTCCTGTAGGCACTTTGAGCTCAGAAGTTTCCGGGCTAAATACTTCCCCTTCTCTGCCACATCTGGCCTGTCCTTCTGAGTGGGTCTCTCTGGTTAATGACCTCCTTCCACCCCAGTATTCTTGTAGGAACCCAGGTTTCCAAGACCAGATGGTCTCCGAAGATCCTCCTCCCATCCATTGGTTTGCCAAACTCTAGCGATTTCCATTCCCAATACGTTGTGGCATCTGGCCTATTACCATACCTAGCAAACTGGTTTTCCTGCTTATCCACAGGGCATGGTGCCCTTAGGGCCTGGGTGGGTCTATCAGTGACTGATCGAATGCACTCATTTCAGTTTGCTCATCCTGTTTCTCTTGTTGGGCATTTGTACCACCTTCATCCCGGAATGCTAATTTAAAGAAATTAAAGATTTTATTTATTTATTTGAGAGAGAGCGAGAGATTGTGTGTGAGCAGGGAAGGGCAGAGGGGAAGGGAGAAAGAATTGGAAGCAGACTCTGCCCTGAGTTTGGAGCCCCACCTGACCATGAGATCATGGCCTGAGCTGAAACAGGAGTCAGTGCTCGACCAACTGAGCCACCTTGCCACCTCTTGAATGCTAATATTGTTTCCTTTTACTCTACACTGTGAGCCTGGGCTTTAGGTTTGAAAGACCAAACCTACAAGAACACCTGGGCTTCCAGCTTATTCAGAAGACCTTTGACCTTTGCCTCTGGTTTCTTGCCTTTTTGATCCATTTTCCACAGACCAAAATGATAAATTCTCCCCCAGTACTTTTTTTTTTAACCTCTAAACATATATTTTAACTTTATTGAGATATAATGTATACATAAAATGCATTCTTTTAAATGTACAGTTTGATGAATTAAGAAAAAAACACTATCCGCATTGTGGTAACCACTACCCACATGACATACAGAATATTTCCATCCCTACCCCAAATTCCCTAGATTCCTTTCCCAGCTAGTTTCCCTCTGGAAACCTTCTGGACCTACATAATCGATCTGATTTTTGTCACTACAAGTGTATTTCACATAAATGTCATACATTATGTACAATTGACCCTCGAACAACATGGGTTTGAACTGCAGGGGTGGATTTTTTTAGTACAGTACTGTAAGTGTATTTCCTCAATAACCTTTTCTCTTACTTTATTGTAAGAATATGGTATATAATACATATAACAATACAAAATACGTGTTATTTGACTATTATCAGTAAGGATTCCGACCAACAGGAGGCTATTCGTAGTTAAGTTTTGGGGAAGTCAAAAGTTATACATGGATTTTCCACCATGTAGGGGGTTGACACCTCTAACCTCTGTTGTTTAAGGGTCAACTTAAGGGTACTCTTTTGTGCCCGACTTCTTACACTCAGCATGTTTGTGAATTTCTTCTGTATATTAGAAATAATGTTTGCTGTGCAGTATCACACTGTGTAAATACAGTAAAATTTGTTTATCCATTCACGTATTGATGGACATTTGAATTGTTTGCATTTCTTGGCTATTATGAGTAAGTCTACTGGAAACACATGAAGAGGAATCTTTTCGTAAGCATATTTTCATCTCGTTTGGATAAATACCCAGAAGTGGGACATCTGGGTCATATAGTAAGTGTAAATGTTACTTCATAAGAAACAGTCAAACTTTTCCAAGTGGTTGTACCATTTTACATTTTTACTAGCAGTAAAAATGTCACCAACACTTGGCATTATCAGGTTTTTAATTTTTACTGTTCTAATGGGTATGTGGTGGCACCTCACTGTGATTTTAATTTGCTGTGATTTGTGAGTGTGAATATTACATTGTTGAGTATCTGGATTTTGTTGTCTTCCTTTGAATAGTGCAGGTCATTATTCTGGCAAGTGGTTAATCTGCTTGTAGTTTGACTACATTTTTTCAATCCTTGTTTATAATCTTTGTTGTGGCAGATCTATATAGCCTTTACTCTTTAACCAGATTAGCCTTTATTCTAGAGCATGGGCTTTCATGAGGGTAGTGGGTCGACATCAGGAATCTCAAAATGACCAGATTGTACCATAGATTGTCCCCACAGATGGATGTTTTGGTGCTGTGTAAGCAAGGTCCTAACTCGCATCTGGGCTTGGAGTCAGAGTCCTGATAATGTCTAGCCTGATGGATCTAAATACATGGGGTAGGATTTACTTTGTTTTAAGTAAAAGAATGAAAGGATGTTTTTGTACTTCTAAATTTGTGGAGTAAGAGTTCTCATCATATAGAGATTTAATTTCCCTTTCTGGTTTTATTAGTCAGGATCCAACCAGGAAACAGAAATCAAAGCAGCTATTTTAGTATAATTTAATATAAAGACCCATTAAATAGGTGTTGTTTATTAAAGTAGGTAACTGAAAGTTAAAACCTCAATTACTTCTTGGCCTTTTGGCAAAGATCGAGTGAAAGGTAAAAATTCCAGATTATGGAGGAAACAACTCTAGGAAGCTGCTTCTTCCCTTAAGTTGGAGGTACAATGTGAAGAAACTGGAGTTAAAACTTTTAGGAGATTGGCAGAGAGCCCCATGGAGGTGAACCTCAGGGTTCTAAGGAGGAGGTCCCGAGGCTGGGGTGAGGCTGGTTCTGCCGGTCGAAAGCTCCCAAACTGGGTCCAACGGGAACCAACAGCAGCCTTTGCCAGGATGAGGAGGGGCAGCTGGGGTGGGGCGGGCAGGAACAGGAAGCAGACAGGAAGCTGCAGCCTTGCACAGCCTCCCTGCACAGGGAGCAGCTGACAAAGCAAGAATGTGGTTTGCAGACCTCCAACCCCAGCGACACAAAGCCCAGGACAAGGAGGTGCCCTGGGAGCTGAGGGACAAGAGCTCCATAAGGAGCGGCACACTGATGTTCAAAACTTCTCCACATGTTAATTCTGTGTCGCCCCTCCCCCCATGGTATGCTTGCTCTGTCTAAGCTGACCTCTTGTCTTTCTGCCTCAGATCTTGGCTCATGCTGATACCTACTAACTGGAATATCTGTCTTGAATATCCAGCTCAAATTCCAGTGGCCTCGTCCCCAGTTGCATTTGGTTGTGTTGTCCCTTGTGCCCCGTGTGGTTGTCTGAGCAGGCATCTTGGTTCAGAATCCAGACCTTATGCCTATTTGTGCTCTTCATGGTGCCGGATCTGCTGCCCGCTGCATGGCAGGTGATCACTGGGGACATTGACGACTGACCACGTGAGCCAGGTTGTGAGCATCAGCCTCCTGACCGAGCTCCCCAACACAGGGCTGTGTCCCCACAGGAGAAGTGTCTTGGCTCTGCTCTATTCTTACCTACTTGTTTACAAGGAGTTGCATTGATTAGCCTTCATGAAGCCTCCACTTCACTTTTCCTCACAGCCTGACAATGTCTGAGGTTTATCCTGTTTTAGTTTTAGTGGCTTAAAGTCCTTCGGGATCCCTTCCACTTTCTAATCAATACCAATATTTCCTCAAAACACCAGGGGATCCCCGTTTTCACTGGCTTTTTTCTGATGCATTAAAGATGTGACTCTGGAACTTCTGATTGGACTCTAAGGATAACACAGTGGCTACTTCTTTCTGTAGAACTCCAGCCTCCAATGTGAGAGAAAAGCAGCTGCGGCAGGAGACCGGACTACATTCCCAGTGGGCTGCTGATGACAGGGGGTGGGGAGGTACTTGACCCAGCACATAGGGTCTAGGCACACCAGCTGGGGGGCAGAGGTGGAAAAGGCGGGGGCTGCAGGGCCAGAAGGGAGCTCCATGGAGGGAGGAAGGGAGAGAGAGAGGAGGGAATTTTGAATCTTTACAATGTAAAGTGCTGTGTTGTATCCTCAGAAATTCCTACAGAAGAGTCTACGTTATTCTTCAAGACTTCTGGGGTTGATTTATTTTGTTTTATATTTTATTATTTTATTTATTTTTGCTTCAACCCTTAGAGGAAGACTTTAAGACAGTGCAGCTATAGTCTGATTCCTAAATTTATCAGGATACAACTTTGTTTATTTGTTTATTTTTAAAGATTTAATTTATTTATTTGGTAGAGAGAGCGAGAGGGAGAGCATGGGAGATAAGGAGAGTGAGAGTACAAGGTGGGGGGACCGGCAGGCAGAGGGAGAAGCAGATTCCCTGCTAAGCAAGGAGCCAGATGTGGGACTTGCTCTGAGGACCCTGGGATGATGACCAGAGCCGAAGGCAGACGCTTAACCAACTGGGCCACCCAAGTGTCTCTAGAATACAACTTTTAAAATGCATTGAAGTAGACCTCAAAATCTTGGAGTAGAGTTGGTTTTCTTCTCAAAGTGAAGTACAGTTGAGTAGCTCTGGGAAGAAACAGAGCAGGGGTTCCATCCTCCAGATGTGGGTGCAAGCCACACCTGCCTCAGAAGGTGGGTCCCCAGGCCCCAGTAGGACCCACTGAATCAGACTCCTTGGAGACAGAGTTTGGAAATCTGCAATTTTCACAAGCTACCAGCTCCTGTGGAAGCTCCATTTTCGCAGCAGAGTCAGAGAATGGCTTCTGGAGGCCACTGCTTTGATCGTGTGGTTTAGGACATGGAAGGTAGAAGGCAGGAGCTTCTGGCTGACTCCACACCACACTGCCACTCACTCTGCAAGGCCTTCTCCGATGGCCTCATGTTTCCATTTCACTTTCTTCACAACCAAGAGAAAGCAGAGTCATCTCCAAGAAGAGAAGAAATGAGAACTAATGACTGCTTAAAAATATTCTTTGTCCAAATGACAGACTCTAAATACTGTTTTCTGGTGTATTCCTTTATTGCCCCATGCTCTCCTCCCTTTTATTTCTTTTTTTTTTAAAGGTTTATTTGTTAATTTTAGAGAGAGAGAGTGCATGGGGTGGGTGGTGGGGAGGGGCAGAGGAGGAGGGAAAAAGAGAAGCTTAAGCCAACCCCCTGCTTGCTGAGCACAAAGGCAGGGTGGGGGGGGCCCTGGGGTTTCCATCCCAGGACCCCGAGATCATGACCTGAGTTGAAGCTAGAAGTTGGACGCTTAATCAACTGAACCCCCAGGTGCTCCTCTCTCCCTTTTATTTCTTGCTTCTCTCTTCCATACCCCTTTATCGTTATCTCGCTGACCAGAACCGTAGCTTTAGAAAGTTGATGGTAAGGACGCCTGGGTGGCTCAGTCAGTTAAGCGTCTGCCTTCGGCTCAGGTCATCATCCCAGGGTCCTGGGACTGAGTCTTGCATCTCCTTGCTCAGCGGAGAGCCGCCTTCTCACTCTGCCTGCCTCTCCCCGTCATGTGCGCATGCGTGCTCTATCTCTGACAAATAAAATCTTAAAAAAAGAAAAAGCAGTTAGTAGTCACACAGAGGTTGCTTTCATTTTGGATGGGAACGCAGGCCCTTTTCCTCCCAGGGTGATCCTTAGTGCCCCCTGGACCTGTCCACCTGGTTCCACACCTGAGCACCTGGCCAACAGCTGTGCGTTTCCATCGTGTTGAGCAGGTGACAGTAAATACAATGTGTTCCTTTCAGAGACAAAGAGTTTATGTTCTTTTTGATACAACAGACTAATGAAAGAAATCTGTATCCGTGTAAGCTAACACCATACCATTGTTATACGCAGAAAGGTACAAATTGGGGGAGGGAAGGACAGTATGAGGACTTGCATGTTCAAAAAATCCAATTCCTCTCAAATGTCCCACTGTCCAGGCACGGTAGGTTTTCTTTTTCCCTCCTGCTCTCTGCTCTTGCGCATCACATTCTCCCCAGGCATGGAGGTCCACCACTGCATCTGGCCCTGAGGCTTCTGTCCCTTGAGGCAGTGGTTCTTAAGGGATTAGTGGGGGGGCATTTCCCTTCCCCTTCTCTGGGACATGTATCAGGTCTGGAGACATGTTTGGTTGTTGTACGAGGGAGGAGAGTGTTACTGGCATCTGGAGGGTAGAGACCAGGGGAGCTGCTCAGTATCCTACAACACGCAGGACAGCCCCCACTGCAGCGAATCACCGAGTCCCCAGAGTCAGCCGTGCTGAGGTTAAGAAACTCTGCCCCGAGACAAGGACTGGAGCGTGTTGGGTAATCGGAGTGACTAACGTTCGCACTGAGCCCCTGCTGGAGGTGCTGTTTCATGCACTGTGCTTTACCTCAGTGTGTCCTCATCCGGCCTGGAGGGTAAGCAGTGGATCCCCATTCTACTGCCAGGGAAACTGAGGCTTCAGCGAGCTTAAATGCTCTGTCAGGAATCCCAGGGTCTGAAAGAGGCTGAGTCAGGTGGCAAAGCCGGCTTCCACTCCTGCTCCCGGCTGTGCCTGCCTCTCGGGAGGGAGAGCTGAGGAAGCCTGTTCTGCTTTTATTAGATTTAAGCAGGCCATTCTCCCTTGGCCATGACCTGAGGCCCAGACTTCACCCTCCCCCCAATAGTCTTGGGTCCACCCTTGGGCCCCACAGTTCCCACCTGCACTGATATGCTTAGCTGGATCCTGCCCAGAAGCAGCCGCAGGAGAGACTTCCCTACAGTGTCTTCTGATCACCTAGAAAGACCGGTTGCTGGGATATCGTGGCATTTACGCACGAGGCTGTGGCGAGCTCTTTGTACCTGCTTGATGATCATCAAGCTGTACGAGAAGCAGAATTTGTCTGAGACTTGCTTCGTTATACTTGGGTAGAGGGTTTATATCTGTGCATGCATGTGCGTGTGTATGTGTGTGTGGGGGGGTAGGAAATCCTCATCTACAAATAGCAGTGCTGCAAAATCAGCCTCAAAGGCTCCAGTTAGACATGTACGGCCAGCTCAGCTTGGGATCACTCACAGCACCCAGTGTCTGGTCTCTTAGGGAGCCCAGCACAGTGACTATGCTGTTGGCATCTCTGCAAGGAGCTTGGTCTGGAGCGCTGCGGTGAGCAGAATCTGCAAAGGCCGTGGGGTTGGAAGGAAGGTCTAGGGAGTGACAACGGAGGCCAGGCTTGTGCTGAAGAGCGACTCGGAGATTCCCCCGTGGTTAGACTCTGAAGACTGGCAAATGGAGACCCTCCTAAATTGCTTGGATGTCATCATTTTGGGTTTGCTAAGAAGAGGCAGAAGACATTAATTGCACTGTGTTCCTCATTGAGTATTTTTGAAAACCCAGCAGTCTTTCATAATCTTTAATCCACCGGTGTGCAGGCAGCAAGCCCAGCGGAAGCTTTTGGAAAGTGCATGAATGGAGGTGTCTGAACCATGTTTAGGTATTTGTTAATAGCATGACCCAGCACCCACCTCTCCAAGTCACCCAACCTCCCTACCTCTCAGTTTTGTCATCTGTAAAACGGAAGTTTAACTGTCCGCGTGGCGGGACTGTTGTGAGGACTAGTGAGTTAATCTCTGTAAAGTCCAGAGAAGCCGCTACCCAGTAACTGCTGTGATCAGCCTCGCTTAAACCACCCAGCCTAGCTTCCTGTGTGCGGTTGCTGATAAACTCATTTCGATGTCCTTGGGCTAGGAGACAAGACCACACCCTCCCATCCCCGAGTACATTTGCAAACCATTCCTGCAGCCAGGGGCTCCTGTGGTGGGTGCCGGGCTGGGCTGCAAACTGCGGTCACTGACCTGGGGTGCAGGTGCTGGGTGGGTGTGTCCGGGATGTTGGCTGAATGACCCTGACCTTGGCTCACACTCACCCTGAGGCGGGCCTGGGCAGGTTAACGCATCCTGCAGTTAAATCCAACGCACTCAGAGATACGGAGAGCGGATGGATAGTTTTGTGTGGCGACAGGAAAGGTCTGACATTGCAAACTCTAAAGCAAAACTGCATGAAAACTGGCTTCCGGTCTTGCTCCGGGTGCTCTCCCAGATTGAGATCCGCCGCTGCTCTCCATGGGCCTCCCGCCTGAGCGGGTCCTGACCTTCCTCTCCCCAGTCCTTCGGCCACAAGCCCCTGTTCTCTCCAGTTCGATTCCCAGCAAAGCCCAGGTCCTCCCGGTGACTGTGACCACAGACGTTTCTTTGCCTCGGTTGACCTCACGTGTGTTGTGTGTGAATGTTGTGTGGTGTCGGAGGCCGAGAGCCTGAACATCCGTCGTCCCGTGACCCCCATTCTGCTGCATCACGTGCGTTGTTTCCCGTAGTCTCAAGCCTTTCTGGAAACAGCTCGTTTCCACAATCCACCACCCCTCACAATCCTCAAATCCAGAAAGCTGTGGTTTTTATTATTATTGTTATTATTTTTTGCAAGCTCTGTGTTTTAAAGATTTTATTTATTTATTTAACACAGAGAGAGATCACAAGTAGGCAGAGAGGCAGACAGAGAGAGGAGGAAGCAGGCTCCTCCATGAGCAGAGAGCCCGATTCGGGGCTCAATCCCAGGACCCTGAGATCATGACCTGAGCCGAAGGCAGAGGCTTTTTAAATATTATTTCTTTATTTATTTGTCAGAGACAGAGAGAGAGAGAGAGAGAGAGAGAGAGAGAGAGAGAGTGAGAGCACAAGAAGACAGAGGCAGGGAGAGAAGCAGCCTCCCTGTTGAGCAAGGAGCCCAATGTGGGACTCGATCCCAGGACCCTGGGATCATGACCTAAGCTGAATACAGCGGCTTAACCCACTGAGCCACCCACGCATCCCCAAGCTCTGTGTTTTAAAGGAAGTGTTCTATACAGTGCAGCAGGCTCTTTGGTGGCAAATCTTCGACCTGCACGGAGGCTACATATGGCTTCATTTATCTCACTTAGTGTGAATATTTATGTTTTGCTAATGTGCTTGGTTATAGGGTGCTGCTGGGACTTCATTGGACTGCTGTAAATATAAGGTCTGTGCCAGCGTCTTTTAGAAATCTGCAACATTCTGAATTACAGAGCACCCAAGAACTCCAGGTAAGGATTTGGGACCTGTGCACCTTTTATGTCTCTAGACCTGCTGAGCACAGAGACTGCTCTGTGGGCTCCGGGAGGCCACACGGGCTGCGACCTGTTTCTACACAGATCCCCATAAAGATGCACATGGGACCCTTAATAGGTGCGGGGGCATGAGGCAGGTGGGGAAGCCCCGCCCTTTCTTATCCACGAAGGTTCTGTGTCAGAAGCCCAGGTGGGCGAGTGTTTGACAGGATCTGCCAGAATCCTGACCTTCCTGACCTGGAAGACCGAATCTCAGATAGTCTACACATTTGCAAGCATTTTAAAAGAGTTGTGGTCGGGTGCAAACTACATTTATAATATTTTGAGATTCTCTCATATTTATTGAGAGAAGCACTCCGTCCTGTTAACACTGAACTTCAGGTGGTCTCTCTCACCCACCAGCTTCTCTCTGGTTCTGGAACTCCACTCCCTCTGGGACCCTGATGCAGATGACTGACCAGTATCTTCTGGATTTCATTCTTTTGTCAGCCACATTGCTCCCCTGGGTCTTTCTTCTGCTTTGCCAAATCTGCCTCTTCAAGATTCTGCTCAAAACTCTCTTCCAAGAAACATTCCCTAAAAACCTGGCTCCATATGCTGATTTTTTATAATTAGCTTTCCCTATGTGGCTGGTAAAATGAGGTCTGAGAAACACAATTTGATGGCAATGACCATTTACCTTCAAGTAACTTTTCTCTTGAGTTGTTTGCTTAAATTCCCAAGGGTGAGTTTGCTGGATCAAAACAGATGTTTTTATGGCTGACAGAGTCATCCATTCAGAAAACATTTGTTACACATCTATTGGGGTCCAGGACTGTGCCAGAAGCTGCCAGTGTGACACTGAATCAAACAGAAACTCTCAGCCTTCCTGGAACTGACCTTCAGTTGGGGGCGAAGACCACAACCCAAAAAACAAGTAGATGCACAGAATATCATGTAAGTGATGGCTTCGGAGAAAAACAAGGCAGTGTAGGAGGATTTGAAGTATCTGTGGGTTGGGGTGCCTGGGGAGCTCAGTTGGTTAAGTGTCTGCCTTTGGCTTAGGTCGTGATCTTGGGGTCCTGGGATTGAGCCTTGCTTCGGGCTCCATGCTCAAGGGGGTGTCTGCTTGTCCTTCTCCTTCTGCTCCCCCCGACTTGTGCTAGCTCTTTCTTGCACTCTCTCTCTCTCCTCTCTCTCAAATAAATAAATAAATCTTAAAAAAAATACCTGTGGTGGTGAGAAGGGGTAGGGAACTCCCGTTTCATATGAGGAGCTTAGGAAATGCCTCAGTGTTGAGGTGAAATCTGAGCAGAGAGCTGGAAGAGGGAAGTGAGGGGGCTGCTCTGACACTATGTAAGGGAGAAAAACTCAGGCAGGGGAGCAGTAGGTGCAAATGTCCTGTGACATAAAACACCTGCAAGGACTTCCATTATGTGTCTGTTGGTCCACTTGTGGATGTCCTACAGGTCTCTGGGACTCTATTCATTAAAAAAAAAAAAGTCTCCTTTCTTCTGTGAACTGAATGTTTGTGTCTCCCACAATACTCCAATGCAGATATCGAAGCCCTAATCATCAGTGTGATGGTGTTTGGAGATGGGGCCTTTGAGAGGTAACTGGGTTTAGACGAGGCCAAGGGAGTAGAGCCCCATGATGGGATCGGTGTCATTATAAGGGGATGAAGGAACCAGAGCTCTCTCTGCCCTGTGAGGACACAGCAAGAAAACAGCTGTCTGAACTAGAAGAGAATTCTCACCAAGAACCTGACCATGTGGGCACCCTGATCTGGGACGTTCAGGCTTCAGAACAATGGAAAATCATTATCTGTTGTTGGAGCCACCCAGCCTGTGGTCTTCTGTCATGGTGCCTGAGTTGATGGAGAACTTTCTCTTCCTCAGCCTGAGTGATCTCAACCAACTTGTCTTCAGATCCGAGCCCCACTGACCCATTTTTAATGGCAGTGACTATACTGCACAGATGTATATATTAGTCCCTATTTCTTGATTGATGTCATCTATTGGGTGTGACATGGTTCTCATGCCTTCCTATCATTCTCCAGATGTGGCCTCCTTTAGCTCTTTTTTTATTTTTTTAAGATTTTATTATTTTATTTTGAGAGAGAGAGCAGAGGGGCAGAGGGAGAAAGAGAACCTCGAACAGGCTCCATGCTGAGCGTGGAGCCCGATGTGGGGCTTGATCCCACGACCCTGAGAACATGACGTGAGCTGAAATCAGGAGTCAGATGTTCAGCCAACTGTGCCACCAGGGGCCCCTCTTTTAGCTCTTTGAATCCATTTATAAGAGCTGGGATAGCATCTTTACTTCATAAGTTCAACATCTGGGCTTCCTCAGGGGCAGTTTCTGATTTTTTGTTTTTCCTGTGAGCCATATTTCCTGTGTCTTTACACATCTAATAACTTTTTTGCTGAAAACTGGACATATCAGATCCTATGCTGTGGTGGCTCTGGAAATCGTATCTCCCAGGCTCTGTGGGCAGCAGCTGGGGTGTGTTTGTTTACTGACATCCCCGAACTAAGTGTGTAGGCTTTGTTCTTTGTCACATGTGCCACTGGGATTTCTAGGGAACTTCCAGACGGGACAGAGTCTGGGAATGGGGCTTTGAGGGGAGCTCTGTGCCCCCACTGCCCTGGTGGGAAGAGGAAGAAAGCTCACATTTCTTACTGAGATTCAGTCATCTTTCTTGAAAAATCTCCTCAAATTGTTGCAAGTCTGGTTAATTTCCAGAGTTGTGAAAAAGTTGATCTTGACAATCTTCTGTCACATGCAGCAGAACCTTTGGTCAGCATTTGCTTGAAACTCACTTTTATATTGCTTACATTCAGATTTGCACAACTCTTGGCTCACCACTTGCTAGGTTCCATCCTAATCCAACCCACCCACTGCTATCAGATTCCTCCTGGCCCTTGCATCTCTGTGTCTGGGCTGGCTCCTGTCTCCCCACAGCCCTGGTCTTTCTTCCCAAGCCTATATTACATACAGGAATTTTATTTTCTACTTGCAGCTGAAGACAGCAAGGGACTGTTTTCCAATTATATGATCATCACGCTTTCCACAACTGATTAGAGATTTGACTACACCTTCTATCTAGATTCCTCACTCAGTTTTCTTGATACACTTTTTAAAATTTTTTTTATATTTTTTATTTTTTAGAGGCTAGGGGTAGGGAAAGGGAGATAGAGAATCTCAAGCAGATTCCACACCTGGCACAGAGCCTGAGTTGAGGCTCGATCTTACTATCCTGAGATCACACCTGAACTGCAGTCAAGAGTCAGATGCTTTACTGACTGTGCCACCCAGGCACCCAATAAACATTTTTTTTTTAATTGAAGAACAGATAAAATGAACCAACACTTCTGGGAGCGTGTGAGTGAAAATCCCAAAGAAGCCAGAGGGAGGGATAAAGGGGTTGAGCAGGGCAGGAAGGCAGGCAGACAAGATGGTTTGCTACTCATCAGGAAGGCCAGGTGGTTGGTTGGTCCTGTGGACTGCTTCCAGGGAGGCTGTGTGGACTCAGAACTGTCCTTAGGAGGGAGGTGGGGAGGATCTATCCTGTGGGTCCTCCTGTTCTGTCGCCCATTGTCAAAGTCTCTTCATGGACCATCAGCTGTTTGTACTTGTGGCTCCTGCCACCCACTCAGGAAGCCCCAGGGGTTGGGATCCCTTATGGGGAGCTGTCACTCCTTCTCTGGTCAGCCTGGCTTACTTAGGGAACATGGAGTTTTTGTTCTGTCTTTCCACAGGGCCCTTCTGGTGGGTGCTAGAGTGGCCATTACCCTCTGCATTAAAAGTAGTCCTGCTGGGTGAAATGGTCCCCAGGATGCTCCCCTTCATCCTGGGGTGGAAATTGTCAAGAGCAGTGAAGACAGCACCGGGAGAGGTTGGGAATGGTAAGATCAGGCAGGTTTCACCGAAGGCCTACTCCGTGCATACTGGCTCTCCTATCTGCTCAGTTCTGCCTCTAGCCAGCCTCTCAGACTCCTGCTTGTCCATGGGATCCCCATGGCTGCTTTTCTTGGTCCATGGGGCCCCCATGCCATGCTGGCCGATATCTGTGTGTCTGTGAAATGTGTTCCCACTGTGTCTATTCCTCCCTTTGTTGTCCTGTTTTACCTCCTACTTCTCTGCCCTTTGCCCCCTTCCTTCCTTAGCTCAGCTTTGGCAGAACTTTAGAGATCATTTAGAGCTGCGGTCCTCAGACTTGAGCAAGCATCGGAATTACCCCGAGGTCTT
Source organism: Taxidea taxus jeffersonii (assembly GCA_003697995.1). Lineage (NCBI taxonomy): Eukaryota > Metazoa > Chordata > Mammalia > Carnivora > Mustelidae > Taxidea > Taxidea taxus. Next base: position 39,931 of record ML102549.1, read on the forward strand.
GTTAAAGACAGATTGCTGGGTCCCATCCCAGACCCCCAGAGTTGCTGATCCCACAGTTTCTGGTGGGGCCTGAGAATTTGTATTTCTACCAAGTTCCCAGGTGCTGCTGGCCCAGGGACCACGCTCTGAGAAGCACTGATGTAGACCGCCGTCCTCAGTGGTCTCATAGATATGTAAGGCACATGCACAGCAGCTGGGAGTGAAGAGTTGAGGTCCTATTGCCTGGGCTCAAGTCCTGGCTGTGGGCAAATTCCTTAACTTCTTTATGCCTCACTTTCCCTGTCTGTGAAATTGGATGATGATAGGGTTGTGAGGGTTTGGGGTGGTGCCTGGCTCATTCTTAGGTCTGTATATAAATGTAGGCTGAGGTGATTCTTGTTTGGCTCATGGGGAAAGGGAAATTGAGGGAGTGAAAATCAGGTCCAAGCTGGCAAGCAGCACATTCTGGAAGCCTAGACTTCTTGTCCTCTCAGTCCAGGGAATTACCTTTCCACTTACAACACAACTCCTTCTGGTCTTTTGGTGCTGCAGCTGCTTAAGTCTGCTCTGAGGAAGTCTGTTCTGTTACTCAGCCTGAAAGAACGTGGCATTGTTTAGCAGAAACCCCAGCAGGCACCCAACACTTGAGCTGGGGGGAAGGATGCCATGGGTGGCAGATGGAACACAGGCAGGGGGTGGCCCAGTCTCAGCTCTTGGACTTCCAGCCTGTCTCTGTCAGGTCCTGTTCCCTCATGTGTGTCAGACTTACCTCTGAGGTTTGGGCAAAGGCTAAGTTGGTAATGCATTGGGCAAATGCCTGGCACGGCCTCTGGCACGGTGTGAGCACTCCATGGACGTTACCAGTTCCCCGCGGAATAGTGATGTGTCGGTCATACTGCCAACACAGGGTTTCTCTGGAACAACTGTCCAGTTGGTTTATACCCACATCTCTTTCTTCAGGAGGCCTTCTGATGTGTGGGCCCAGCTGTCAAAACAGATGGTTTTGAAAACCACCCATCATGGACACAATTAGAGAGAAATGGTCCCAAGAGTAACCTCGTGATAGGTGGCCACACTGTGCTTCTTCAAGGGGGTGCGCCCCCATTGTGCCCCCCAACCACCATACAGAATGACTCATATTTTCTCTGTTGTTTTAAGCCGCTCCTGGTAGTTCTAATCCCACGGTCCCACATTTGTAATTGAAAACCTATCTGATCATCGGAGGTGGTTTTGACCAAAGTCCTGTCCTCTGGCTTTAATCATTAAACAGTGAGGCCAGACTGACAAATTTGAGACAACCGAAAATTCTCCCTTTTCAAACCTCTCCCTTCAGGGAAAAAGACAAATCATAAAAAGAAAACCAGGGGAGCCTGGGTGGCTCAGTCGGTTAAACATCTGCCTTTGGCTCAGGTCATGATCTCAGGGTCCTGGGATTGAGCTCCATCTTGGGCTCCCTGCTCAGTGGGGAGCCTGCTTCTCCTTCTTCCTCTGCCGCTTCCCCTGCTTGTGCTTGCTCTCTGTCAAATAAATAAATAAAATCTTAAAAAAGAGAAAATCAGCAAACAAAAACAAGAGACGTTGGTGATGAATTTAAAACAACTGGGAGTGTGTGTCCTCACATCCTCTACCACTATCACTGAGAGCATGGCCAATGCACATGGAGCCTGGGCCAGCCTGAAGCTTGTATTATTTGGGGGTGATCCACTTCAAAAACAAATAATACTAAGTTATGAATGTAGAGTTAGGTATGACAGTAAATATTTATGTAGAAAAGAAAAAATCACCCTCAGTTATAAATTAGATAACATATACTTTAAAAAGTTCAGAAAATAACCTAAAATTTTATTTTTTAATATGCCTTAGTTTATCTTTTTCTTTAAAATTTTAACTTAACTTCAATCTAGTTAACATATACTGTATTATTAGTTTCAGGGGCAGAATTTAGTGATTCATCAGTTGCATATAACACCCATTGCTCATTCCATTATGTGCCCTCCTTAATGCCCATCCCCTAGTTATGCCATCTCTCTACCCCTCTCCCCTCCAGCAGCCCTCAGTTTGTTTCCTAGAGTTCAGAGTCTCTTATGGTTTGCCTCCCTCTCTGTTTTCATCATTTTATTTTTCCTTCCCTTCCCCTGTGTCCATCTGTTTTGTTTCTTAAATTCCACATATGAGTAAAATCATATGGTACATTTCTTTCTCTGACTGACTTATTTTGCTTAGCATAATGCCCTCTAGTTCCATTCATATCACTGCAAATGTCAAGATTTCATTCTTTTTGATGGCTGAGTAATATTCCAGTGTGTGCGTGCGTGCGTACATCTTCTTTCTCCATCTGTCAGTGGACAGCTGGGCTCTTTACATAGTGTGGCTCTTGTGGACATTGCTGCTATAAACATTGGGGTGCATGTACCCCTTTGGATCACTATGTTTGTATCTTTGGAAGAAATATCTAGTAGTGCAATTGCTGGGTCTTAGGGTAGCTCTGTTTTCAACTTTTTGAGGAACCTCCATGCTGTTTTCCAGAGTGGCTGCACCAGCTTGCATTTCCACCAGCAGTGTAGGAGGGCTCCCCTTTCTCTGCATCCTCTCCAACATTTGTTGTTTCCTGACTTGTTTATTTTAGCCATACTGACTGGTGTGAGGTGGTATCTCATTGTGGTTTTGATTTGTATTTCCCTGATGTCGAGTGATGTTGAATATTTTTTCATGTGTCTGCTGGTCATTTGTATGTCTTCTTTGGAGAAATGTCTGTTCATGTCTTCTGCCCATTTCTTGACTGGATTATTTGTTTTTTGGGTGTTGAGTTTGATAAGTTCTTTATAGATCTTGGATACCAGCCGTTTATCTGTTATGTCATTTGCAAATATCTTCTCCCATTCCATAGGTTGCCTTTTTGTTTTGTTGACTGTTTCCTTTGTTGTGCAAAAGCTTTTTATCCTAATATTTTATTAATTAACTGCCTGAACCACTTCTTTTTCTCTTTATATATATTTTTGGGCTGCATTTTCTTTGTTCTCCTCCTCATATGACAAGGTGTTAAGATACAGTATAAAATATATTTAAACAGAGGGAATAGATTGGCAATGCAATCTTTCCTCTATCATCTGTGACCAACATGCATTAACCATTGACAGTTGAGAAAAGATTGAGCAATTGATTAACTTTTAGCTTTACAACTCACTATTGGTAATGTCAGGTAAAGTTTTAGGATTGTTGTTAAAATGGGACAATATTTATTGAGTTTCTTTTACACATGAGCTTTACGATTTCAAGGCATTTTAAGTTTTCTTGTGAGTGCCTCTTTCTAAATATTCTTTGATTTGACCTCTATCACTAACCACATGGTCATCACTGTCCTTGTTGTGATGTGGACTATTTATGTACTTATGTTGTGATGCGGACTACTTATGTGACACTGAATACTGACACTGATAAGGATAGTCTCTTTAGGATTTTTAGACTATCTTTTATAGGACTTTTAGACTATCTTTATTAGTGTCAGTATTCAGTGTGACATCAGCAAGAAATTGAAATTTTGTTGCAATGTGTTCCTCTGATTCACTTTTTTATTAATTGGATATCAAAGTATTAAAAATCAATTATTTCTATTATAAACTTAGTTGTCTTAATGATATGCTGTTTTGATATAATCTAAACATTTTTCTTATTAAATTCTCTATTCAATATTGAAATAATTTCTGTTGTTCATTTTCATCCATATAGCTTAAAAATATTCTATTAATTTTTAGATGCATTTTTCTCTCAATGATTTAACAAATTTTTAAGTGTCAAAGCAGCATTTTTCATATATGTCTTATAAGAGGTCTATAATTTCTCACTTTTTTTATTGAAACATTCCAAAACATCTTTTCAAATTGCAGTTAAATGGCATATTCAAGCTTCATTACTTTTTTGAATAATTTTTTTGCATTCCTGTTGTGTTTGGGTTTCTCTCTTGAATGTTTAAAAACATATATCAGAGTACTTATAATATTGTTATATCCAAGTTGCAAGGATTGAACAGATTTATAATGGCATTTCTCTATAATTAGACTCTTCAAAGAAAAGCCAGTTTATATGTGTGGTTAACATACTCCATCAATGCACCTGAAAAGAAAACACATATAACTCTTGCAAAATATCATACTAGTTCACAACTTTAGGTCTTGTTCAGGCAGATTTTCCTCCTAGGAAGCTAAGAAATGAGATGCACAAGGCAAATGTATTGTGATATTGAGGTATTTTGTCACCAAATCAGGTGAGTTGTTGCAGTGGGCAGGAGGAGTGTTCTTGGAAATTGTTCATGCAGTAGACTAGCTAACAAAAACTTAACTTTTACATGGAAGTGATTGTGACTCATATACATTTATTTTATTAAACCCAAACTCATGGTAAGCCCAACCCCCCTTTAGTCAGATCCCTCAAATTGCCGAGGTACTCCAATTCTATCAGTCATGAAGGGAAGTATGATACAGGATAAGTAGAAGTGGACAGTGATGGTGGTCTAGTTCTTGGGTCCATGTGTTGATGTCATTCATCAGTTTTGGAAACAAATTTTAGCTAGCATCTTTCTAAATAGTTATTCTGACTCATTCTCTCTCTCTCTCTCCCCATCCATCCCTCCCTCCCACCCCCTCTCCTCTGGGACTCCAATTACATATACATTGGATTGTTCCATATTGTCTCATATTTCTCTCATATTTTTCATTCTTTTTTTTCTCTCTATGTTTCAATTTAGAGAATTTTTGCTGACGTATTTCTACTGACATTTCTACTAGATATAAGCTCACTAGACTCTTTTTCAGTCTGCTATTAAGCCCACTCATTGAATTTTTACTTTGGTACTTTTTTTTTTTTTAGTTCTACAATTTCCATTTGGTTCTATTTGGGGTTTTCACTTCTCTGCTTAAATTCTTTGTATTTTTTCCATTTTGCCAATATATCCACTGAAAATGCTCACATTTATTCATTAATGAAATCTTTATTTGCTTATGTCAGTTCTGGGTCATCTGTGGGCCTGTTTCTATTGGCTATTTGTTTTCCTTTTAATTGTGGGGCACATTTTCTGGCTTATTCACATGTCTCATAGGTTCTTGTTGTTTGTTTTTTTTATATTAAGTGCTGCAGTTTATATATGACAGAGTAGTGGAGACTGAGAGAAGTAATAATTTTTCCAGGAAGTGCTTGCCCTTTTGTGAGTCAGATATCTTGGATCAGGATCTGAGATCTACAATCAAATCAGTTGAGGCAAGTTAGGACTTGGGTTGCCACTCTAATTAATATGGCTTACCTAATTAGATCACCCTTCCTCTAGCAGGGCTGTGAGATCTAAGCACCATGACACCACAAAATTCCTCTCTACTTTCCTCTGTGTCATCTCCTGAGTTCCTGGCCACTATTCACTGAGGGAATTTCTGTGGGAGAGAGTTGGCAGCCAGTGATGTCCAATTTTGTGTTTGGGTTCCTCCAGATTCAAGTCTACTCATCAGCCATTAATTTCTCAGTTAGTTTCCCTTTATCCCCAATAATTTTTTTCTGCTTGTAGCAGATTGCTTTTCTGCCCACCCATGCTCCTATGCTTAACAACTTGCCCCAGGATTGGAAGGGGCCACTGGTTTGCACTCACCTGAGATGAGCTAATCTCTCTCTAAATTTTAGTTTATTTGAACTTTGAATCTATAGCTCTTCAATGACTTTAAAGAAAAATACAGTGTAAAAGCTTATCCAGTGCTTCCTCGTTGCTCAGTGCTAGTCTTTCATGATCTTTCACATCCTAGCTGGAATTGGAGTCTCTTCATTTCTTTTTGATTTTCTAAAATTCCCTCTTTTACATATTGTTTCTTTTAAGCCATTATTTGTTTTGTTTATTGGTTCTGATGTGCCTTCTAATTTAGTTTTTATTTCTGAAAAATTTCCCTTGTATGTCTAATTTTGTTCTGAGTTCTGTCATCTGTCTTTTCAAATCTTATATTTCTGAATGTTTCTAATGGTGATTTAAGTTACATTTTAATTTTTTTAAAAATTTTTAAAAGATTTAAAAAAAAATTTATTTGACAGAGACACAGTGAGAGAGGGAATACAAGCAGGGGGAGTTGGAGAGGGAGAAGCAGGCTTCCCACCGAGCAGAGAGCCTGATGCAGGGCTCCATCCCAGCACCCTGGGATAATGACCTGAGCTGAAGGCAGATGCTTAATTACTGCGCCACCCAGGAGCCCCTAAGTTACATTTTTAAAAGATTTTATTTATTTATTTATTCGAGTGAGCGAGAGAGAGTGAGAGGAAGAGAGAGTGAGAGCACAAGTGAGGGAATTGGCAGAGGGAAAGGGAGAGAGAATCTCAAGCAGACCCTCTGCCCTGTGTGGTGGAGCCTGACCTTGGGCTCGATCTCATGACACTGAGATCATGACTTGAGCCAAAACCAAGATTCGGATACTTAACTGACTGAGCCACCCAGGCACACCCAAGTTATGTTTTAATAACATGTATTATTTTCTTAATTCCTTTAATCTCATTTCAAATATGAAGTTGCATTTGCATCTGCATTTTATAGTGTATCTTTTGTTATACTTGTGTTGTCTGTAGGGACAGTTATGTTCTTATTCTCGTTTCTCTTATAATAAGTTTATATAAGAATTGTCCATGATCCTTTTCCATTTCTCTTTGTTTTCTTCTTTCCCCCTTCCTTCCCTTCTCTTCTCTTCTTCCTCTTCTCTTCTCTTCTTCCACCTTTCTCCCTTCCTTCCTTCCTTCCTTCTTTCAAGTGAAATGAGTGTTTATGTATTTATAGGAGTGAAGGATAGGTCATGATAGGTTTTCTAGCTTCATGGCTCTACCACTCCCTCTTCTGCTGCTTTTGCAAAGTGATGAAAAATTACTGCCTTGTGTTTTCTGAGATCTGACCTGATCCATTCCCCCACTTTTTTCTGTGATTTCTCTGCACCATTTGTTCCTCTTCTGCTCATTGTGGAGTTTGTCTTGAAAGGAAGTTTTACTCTGCTATTTTTGAGGGTGTATAGACTGCTCCACCATTGTGAGATTAGTGTATCATGGCCCCCTTGTCTCACCCATGATTTGGATCCTGCTATTCTCAGATTGGACCTCTGTGTTTTCAATGAATATGGGTCATCAATATGGTTTTCCTGTTCTCTGGACTTTTGGAATCCCTCCTTTCCTCCTACTCAGATCCTCAACCACATGGGTCATTTAGATGTAGATGATTTACCCTACATGCTCATTTTGTGAGATTCATTGGGAGACCTTGAGACTTATTTTGTTGTAGGAGTTCCAGGTCTTTGATTTTGATATACTAGTTGCTTGGTTTCTTTTTATGTGGGAATTTGGGGGGATTAAAATATACCCTATAATTTCTCCATAATCCTTTTCATAATTACTTTTAAACAATTTTTATAAGAGAACAACAAAAGAGAGTTTAGTGATGGTTCGCTTCTGATGTCAGTCATTTGGGATAATTCTAGAGAGGATGGTTGTCTCCCAGTTTGGTAGCTAGGGAAGGCCATGTCACCATCTATGACTGTTTGAATGGACCTTCCCCTGCAAAAATCTCTTAATCTGGTTACTTCACATTTTGTGTTTTCTCTGTTATGAGCTGAATTGTGTTTCCCCCAAATGGTGCTGAAGTCCTAACCCTCAGTACCTCAGACTGTGACTGTATTTGCAGATAGACTCTCTAAAGAAGTAATTAAGTTAAAAGGAGGTCATATCGGTGGGCCCTAATCCAATCGGACTGTATATAGAAGAGAAGATTAGGACACAGACACACACAGAAGAAAGACTATGTGAAGACACATGGTGAAGATAGCCATCTACAAGCCAAGGAGAGAAGCCTCGGAAGAAACTAACTCTGCTGCCCCCTTGATCTCATACTCTTGGCTTTCAGATCTGTGAAAAATAAATTTTTTTTTGTTTAAACCACCCTGTCTGGGGTACATTGTTATGGCAACGTTAGCCAACTAATTTCTCTGTCTTCTCTCTCTCTCTCTCAATTTCTCTCTCTCTCTCTCTCTCTCACACACACACACACACACATGCAGAGGGCTTGGGAGAATCTCTCACCGCTTTTGAGAATCTGTTCCCAGTTCACCAAACCCTGTGTTGAATACCAGGCCTCTATTTTCACTTTTGGTATCTAAGAATGGCTCTCTAGACATTTCACTTCTTTAAAACCTCATTTCGTGGAAAGAATAAGTTGCAATAATTTTTCTTTTGTTTTGTGATCTTGGTTCTGGCAGAACCAGGAGGTGTTTGACTTTTCATGTTTTATTACCTATTCTCATTATAGCTATGCCTAAAAGTGTTTAAATTATACTAAATATATCCTCTGCATTCTCCTCCCCAACCCCACTCAGAGTTTTACTCCAAGAGCTTTCTGGAGAGGGAGCATGGTAGAAAAAAGGGAGCTTTGTTGGCAGAGAGAAGTGGGTTCAAACCTTGAGTCTGCTGTTCACTCGTGGGATGTTGGTGAGGCACCTGACATCTCAGAGCCTTTACTTCCTCCTTTGTTCCCGTGAAATGATGTTCCCTTTTGAAGGGTGGGTGTGGAGGTTACATGAGATAAAGCTGTAATTTGCTTCCTGACACATAAGGGACACCAAATAAATGCTGTTTTCCTTTTTTTTCCTCTTCCTTTTCCCAACCATAGTTAGGAAAAAAAAAAAAGGAAAAAGAAAAAAATCAATTCTGGACCAAAGAAAAGTCTTGTTAATTGAATATAGGTTTAAATTTGTATAAATTAGAAACATTACTTACTGTACTCCACTATAAATACCACCAGCAAAAATTCAAAGAGGTGCTGCTGCCAAACTCAGGAAGCACATCACTAAGCTGTTCCACTAACAGCATCCTGAGTGTGGTCTTCTCTGCAGAAACAGAGGCTGTTTCCAGAATTCTATATGCATTATATTTATTCAGTGACTGGCAAGCTGGTGTCCCACCTAGTGGTCAGCAGGGGGTAGCCCATTTCAAAAAGAGATGAGAAGGCAATGTACATTATCTTCTGCTGGCAGAAGCCTGAAGGACCGTTATCTGTTCATCCTTTTCTCCCCATTTGCAGTGACCCAGGTCATGTAAAGCACAAGACACGAGACATGGCAGGGGGTGCAGTAGGTATGTTTGTGTTGTGGGAATGGTGGGATTGAGAAGTTCTGCTTGAGAGAGAGTCATCAGATTAGGAGGCATGTTGCTGGATGGTTTTCTTAAAATATGAAATATTTCAAATATACAGAAAAATGCATAAAAAATCGGTACATTTGTTGGCCATCTCTACTGAGTGTTAACATTTTGGCACATTTGCATCCTGTTTCTTTAAGAAGCAAAACAACATAAATGCTGGCAGAGCTCCCAATATACCCTTCTAGGATCCCTGTCTCCTCCCAGAGGAGACCCAGAGGTAACCACCATCTCAAATATGATGTTTGCCTCTAATGGCATTTCAAAATTGTACTAACATCCCACGTGTGAGTCCATGATTTTGCATTTTTCAAAGTATACTGATGTCATACTGGATATGTTTTTTCTACTTCAAACAAGTACTGCAATAACTTTCTTGTACCATTTTCTCTTTGGAACTTCTGCAAGAGTTTTTCTGTTACTTTCCAAAGTGAATTGAAGAGCAAGTATTTTCTTTCCTGAGAGATTGTACCAAATTACCTTTCAGTTTGGTCATTGTACCAAATTACTCTTCACCAAATTACCCAATGGTGTAGGTGGCCCCCATTGCTCTGCATCTGCAATGATACTGAATTTGTTAGGCTTTGAAACATTTTCAAAGTTGATAGTTATGAAATATTTCACAGTATTTGAATTTGCATTTCCCTAATTAATATATATATTGGGTATCTTTTATATGGTTTTTGCCCCTGTATTTTGCTCTCTTGTGAATGGTCTGTTCATATATTTCGACTTTTATAGTCCCATTGGATTTTTTTCTCATTGATTCTAAAGAGTTCCTTGTTTATTCCAGATATGAATCTCTCTTTTCCATTCTATGTTTGCAAGCATCTTCTCCCAGTCTGTGACTTACAGGTTTTTAGTATAAATTTAAAGTTGAATTATTTAATAGGTACACAAAATGCACAGATCATAAATATAGAGCCCAGTGATATTTTTTTTAACAAATAACCAGATAAGGAATTAGAATATAACTAGCTCCCAATTCAGGACCTTTCCAAAATCTGTCACAGTCCAGAGGTAACTACTATGTAGATTTCTGAGTAATTTTGTCCTGTTTTGAACTTTAAATAAACAAAATCTTACAGTACACACATTTTGATTTCTGGTTTCTTTCAGTTAATGTTATTTTTGTGAGATTCATTTATAATATTGAGTGTAGCAGTGGTTTTTAAATTTTCCATTGCTATTTAGTATTTCATTGTATGCATATATTACATTCATGAATCCATTTCACTGTTAAAAATATCTAGGTAATTTCCATTTTTGGACAATTATGAATAATGGTGCCATGAACATTCTGGTGCATGTCTTTTGGTGCATGAGGAGAGGAAATGCTAGTTCTTAGGGCTTGCACATGTTTAGCTTTAGTAAATGCATCCTGTAGTGATGCTGTGGGGCACTACCTTGATCCCCCCCGTTGTGACTGAACACTCATCCCCACTTGTCAGGAGTTTGATAATAGATCTCAGCTGAGGCCTTCCACAAGCATTGCGTTCATCTGAAAGGAGCTGCCTGACTAGACCATATACCTTCAGTCTGGTGGCAGCCTAGGCCCAGTGAATGGTAGATGTGAGGATAGAGAAGCCCAGCTACCATGTTACTTCTGGACATCTCTGAAAGGTCATCCTAGCTTTATAACAGCAATGTCCACAGTAGCCAAAATATGGAAAGAGCCCGGATGTCAGCTGACAGATGAATGGGGAAAAAAGATTTTATATATATATAATATATATTATATAATATAAAATAAATTTTATTATATTTTATTATATAATTAATCATTATAATATTAATTATAATATAATATATTATATTATAATACATAATATAAATATTGCATAATATAAAATACATTTTATATTATATAATATATATTATATATAAGGTATTTAAGATTTTACATATATTAAGATTTTATATATATAAAATCTTCTTTCTCCATCCATCCATTCATTCTCCATTCATCCATTTTATATATAAAATCTTATATATAATATATATATTATATATATTACTCAGCCATCAAAAAGAATGAAATCTTGACATTTGCAATGATATCGATGGAACTAAAAGGCATTATGCTAAGCAAAATAAGTCAGTCAGAGAAAGAAAAATACTATATGATTTCACTCATATGTGGAATTTAAGAAACAAAACAGAGGAGCACAGGGGAAGGGAGGGAAAAATAAAATAAGACGAAAACAGAGAGGAAGGCAAACCGTAAGAGGCTCTGAACTCTAGGAAACAAACTTAGGGTTGCTGGAGGGGAGGTTGGTAGGGTGATGGGGTAACTGGGTCACGGGCACTGAGTGTTAGGTGTAACTGATGAATCACTAAATTATACCTCTGAAAATAAAAAGAAAAGAAAAAGAAAAAAAAAAAAAGAAAAAGAAACAGTGAGGGTGAACATCTTTGCCTTGTTACCAGTATGAGGAGGGAAGCAACCTTGTATTCCTGGAATGGATTGCATTGGTCATGATGTATTATTACTTTTATATTTTCCTGGATTCTATTTGGTGTTCTTTTGTTACAGATTTTTGGATCTAACCTATGAGGGATATTGTACTGTTGTTTTCTTTTCTCATCTTATCTTTGTCATAAAATGAGTAAGGAAGTGTTTCCTCCTATATTTCTAGAAAAGACTGGCATTTTATTTCTGTTTAATATAATTTATTAGTGAAACGATCTGGACCTCGTGATGTCTTTGTGAGGGCTTTTTTTTCCCTTTTAAATTGAGGTATGATTGACAACAAATGTGTGAGAACTTAAACTATAAATTCAGTATCATGTATTTTTTTCATATTTCTTCTTGTGCCCATATTTTGGAATATATTGCTGTGTATAACTATAATTGCTGCTTTGTCTATTTCTTCTTAAGTTCTCTTATTTTTGCTTCACATATTTTTAAACTTTATAACTGATCATTGATCATATTTAATATCATTATGGCTTCTTATGTAATTGGTCCTTTTATCTTTATAAAATCTATCTCTGTATCCCAGGTGTTCCTGATCTTGACATCTACTATGTCTAATTTAATATAATCATTTCAGCTATTTCGTGATTAGTATTTGCCTGGCATACTTTTTCCCATTTTTTAATGTTTCACTTATTTGTGTCTCTATATTTTAAAATGCATTTTTTGTTGGATTCTGCTTATTTTATCAATCTGATAATCTTTACTTTTAATTGGTGTGTTTAGATCTTTATATTTAATATAATTACTGATGAATGGGTTTAAATCTATCATCTTGCTATGCATCTTGCTACTTAGTCCCATCTGTTCTTTGTTCCCTTTTTCTTCCCTTTCTGCCCCATTTATATTTGAGTATTTTTTTTAAGAATTTTGTTTTATCTCTTACATTGGTTTCCATATACATTACAAACCTATAGATCTGTCAACCCAGCATAGGTGGTATTCCTCTCTTATTTCAGAGCAGGTAGACTTTGACCTCCTGGAAGTAGTTACATTTTTCTTGTTCTTAGAAATTGCACTCTGAAATAGAGCAAATGCAAAGCATCCTGACAAATAAAAGCAACAATTTTTTTTAGTATTACTGACAAAATTCTTCATTGAGATGAACATACAAACTATGTTATATGAGATTGACATATGGCCTGCAATGTGCATTTCAACTTTTATAATTCTCCAATTAAGGAGAACTTAAATCTCCAGGAAAACTTAAGCCACAGGCTTCTCGTTGTCTATGGATTTTCCCCAGACCTTCCTGCCCCAGAGTCTCCCTGATTTTAGTTCCCAGACCTTATGCTCATCTTTGGTGATCTTGAACCTCACCTTGTCCCCTTCCATAGGCCTTGGCATTCTTAAGCTCCTAACTTTTTCACTCTCAAAGCACCTGTGGCCTGCCAGGTCCTCTCACAAGGTCCTCATTCCTGGGGCTCCAGTACCTGTGTCTGTGACGCTCTTGCCCAGGAGGAAGGAGCTGTGTATGAGAACACTGGTGGTGACAGGTTCCGATCCTGAAGCCACTGGATCTGTTTCTTCAGTATTCTGTTTGCTTGATTGCTACTTTGAGACCTTCTTCAAACTTTAGACCAGTTAGCCCGAGTCAGTGACAGATGCTCATTTTAATCAGTAGGTGTCAGAAGACATGGTTCACACAGAAGTTAGAGCCTCTGTGACTTAGAGAGGTAGAAGGGAAGAGGGGAAAAGGGGATGAGGGTGAGGATTTGGCAGGAGACCCTGCTTCCTTCCTGATTCTAAGGATGTAGGCGTCTTGTGGATTTTTAACGGGAAAACCTAATTTGCAGTGACCTGCACAACCTTGTAAGACCCATTTTGCTAGCACAAAAACAAAGACGGCAACGATAATAATTATCAGAACAACTTACTATTATGTTCTGTGTAAAATCTCTTCTTTTCAAAGCTGTCCCTAGATGTCTAAGTTACCTGTAACCAAGAGAAAAAGGGGATGCCTACCAATTCTGAGTGGGGACCCCTGCTCACTCAAAAGGGAGGTGATGCTGAGGCAGGGGGAGATGTGCTTCCATCTCTGGGGTCTCTGAGGCTAAAATTAATAGCACTTCAAATCCCTGATGCTGGAGGAACCAGAGCCAGGGCTGCAGGGCCCTCAGGACAGTAGGTTTAGTTCTGTGTTCTTATGGTGGTTGATTTTATGTGTCAACCTGACTGGGCTAAGGGATGTCCAGACAGCTAGAGAAACAATTTCTGGGTGTATCTCCAGAAGAAATTAGCGTTTGAATCAGCAGACTGAGTAAAGAAGACTGCTCTCACCAGTGCAGGTGGTCATCATCTAATTCATAGAGATCCTGAACAGAACAAAAAGAGAATGGTTGAATCTGTTCTCTCCTTGAGTTGGGACATCCATCTTCTCCTGGCCTTTGACGTTGGTGCTCCTGGTTCTCAGCCTTTGGACTTGGAGTTACATCATCCATTTGTCTGGTTCTCAGGCCTTTGGACTCAGATTGCATTATGCCATTGGCTTCCCTGATTCTCCAGCTTGCAGATAGCAGATTGTGGGGCTTGGCCTCCATAATCATGTGAGCCAATTTCTATAATAAGTTTATCTATCTATGTTGGTTCTGATTCTCTTGAGAACCCTTATTAATACAGTTTCTCTCTCAACCTGTAAAGAGACAAAGGACCCAGGCGAATTCCCACCTTTCTGGGATCCCCCAGGATGATGCTTAGTATAGTCCAGAGCTCTGTGATTTAGCACCTGGGAGAGCAATTTGGTAGGAGCAGATATCTCAGACCTACAACATGCTTTGTAGGTTCATTTCTAGCATCATTATGAGCAGGTAAGATGCTCTTGGAGGAAAATGCTCCTTATTTTCCAACTGGCAGAGCCCAATCACAACTGATGGAGAAACAGTTACAGGAGGGTGCTGGGCATGAAATGAGGACTGAGCCCTCTGACTGATGCACCAGCAATCCATAGTTCGGATATCACTCACAAATCCCAGGCCCCCACATCTTCTGACAGATGTATAAATCAGAGGTTCCCAAGACCTCTACCCTTCAGGTTTGATAATCATTTGGAATGACAGAAAGGAGGAAGGCGCTTTACTTACTAGTGCCAGTTTGTTATAGAGGAGTTAACTCAGGAACAGCCAAATAGGGGAGATGCAAGGGGGCAGGAGGACACAGAGCCTGGATCTTTCAGCCTCACTACCTGACCTCTAGGGAGGGAAGAGGGACTGGAGGTTGAATCAATCACCAATGGCCAGTGATTTAATCAGTCATGCCTACATAATGGAATCTTCATGAAATCCCCTAAACAACGGGGTTTAGGGAACGTCCCCATTGCTGAGCACAAAGAAGAACATAGAAGCGTTGGGAGGGTGACACACCTGGAGAAGGCAGGGAAGCTTTGTGTCTGAACAGGGGCATAGAACTGAGACCTTTAGCTTGTGGGATCTGATGCAAACGCCGGGTAGATGTGTCAAATTGAGTTGAACTGTTGGACACCCAGTTGGTGTTGGATGATCAAAGGAGTGGAGTTAGAAAAGACATCAGGTATTTGGTACCGGGAGGAAAAGACCTCAGGACTGTACCTCCTGTTTGTGGGGGGCCAGTCCCAGAGTTTGCAGTTTGCAAAGTCGTTCATTCATTCCACAACTATTTTTTGCACAACAGCGTCACACCAGACACTGGGTGGTGAGTAACATATAAGGAGTCCCTTCCCATAGGGGCTTAGATCCTGATAGGGTGGAAGGAAAAAGCAAATAAGCATGTAACAAGTCAGGCAGCATATGTTTTCTAGGGCCGTCTTAACCAAATACTGCACACTAGTCGGCTTAAACCGACAGAAACGTTCGTTTCGCAGTTCTAGAGGCGCGACGTCTGGGATCAGTTATCCCCTGATCCATCACAGGGATGATTCTTTCTAAGGGCTCTGAGGGAGAACCGTTCCAGGCCTCTTCCCCTGGCTCATCGGGGGCTGGCTCCTCCCCATGTCTTCACATTGTCTCCCCTGTGTCCATCTCTGTCCAGTTTTCCCCTTTATAAGGACACCAGTCATATTAGATTAGGGCCACCCTCAATGAGCTCTTTTTAACTTGATCACTTCTGTAAAGACCCTATCTCTAAATAAGGTCACTCTCTGAGGTAAATGGGGGTTAGGACTCCAACATAATTTTTTTGGCCATGGGGAGGAGACCCAATTCAGCTCATAATACTGGAGAAGAATATGGACAGCCAAGAGTGGGTAGGCTTCTATATACAGAGAGAGTGGCCAGGGAGGTGTTAAAAAGTGGTATCAGAGCCGAGACCTGAAAGGTAGGAGGGAGCAAATCCTGAGGTTGTCAGGAGGACGAGCAGCTGAGGCAGGTGGGAGACCCCAGACCCTTGCAGGGGTGGGAGTGGCAGTGAGGAGGCCAGTGAGGTCATGGAGGTGTCAGCTCCTAGATGAAGAACTGTATTCATTTCTTGGCATTACTGTAACAAAGGACACCAACTGAGTGGCTTAAAACAACAGAAATTTGGGCACCTGGGTGGCTCAGTGGGTTAAGCCTCTAACTTTGGCTTGGGTCATGATCTAAGGGTCCTGGGATCGAGCCCCACATCGGGCTCTCTGCTCAGCGGGGAGCCTGCTTCTCCCTCTCTCTCTGCCTGCCTCTCTGCCTACTTGTGATCTCTGTCTGTCAAATAAATAAATAAAATCTTTAAAAAACCTATAAAAACAATAACAACAACAGAAATTTGTTCTCCAGTTTTGGAGATTAGAGGTCCGAATTCAAGGTGCTGGCAGGGCCATGCTCTCTCCCTTTGCTTCTGGTGTTCGTCGGCAGTTCTCCACTCCCCTGGGCTTGGGGACACATCAGTCCAGTCTCTGGCTTCACCATCTCATGGCCACCTCCCGTCTGTGGGTCTTTGTCCTCACATGGAGCTCCTCTCTATGTGTGTCTATGAACCTCTTTTTCCTATAAGGACACCAGTCATATTGGATTAGGAGCCCACTCTACTCAAGTGTACCCTCATCCCAGTTCACATCCTAATTCCAACTGCAAAGATCCTGTTTCTATGTCAGGTCACATTCACAGGTACTGGGGGTCAGCACTTCAGCATAACTTTCTGGGGGAGCACACAAGGACCTTGCCCTTACTTCGTGAGGTGGGGCCACTAGACAGTAGGCATTCCTGTGTGTCTTGTTTCCTGGTCAGTACCCTTCGATGCACAGAGGCAGCTGCCTGGGATGGTGCATTTAATCTCTCTAGAAATGCATCCCTTGCCTGCTTTCAGAAAACCTTGGACACAGCTTACAAAGTTAACTGCACAGGCAACAAGGCAATTACAAACATCCAACCCAAGGACTGAGAAATAATTATTTCCTGGCCCTAAGAATGCACCAAAGACTGAATTCACTGTCTCCTTAACTCTGAACTTCCTGGCCATGAAGGCAAAAGGAGGAAACTTACTTAGTTTCCATAAATCAGCTTTTTAAAAATGAAACATGAAAGCCACAGGTTAGTATGATGACCTCGGTCTTTAGCTGCTGTTTGGCCAAGTCGTGGAAACTCCCCCAGTGTCTCCTGTGTTGTCGGGCTCTCAGCCTCACAGGGAGGTTGGTGCCCTGGGCATGGTTCTCTTTGAAAGCCAAAGCATCACACTGCATCTCGATCTAAGGAAGGCTTTCTCTATACAGAGCTGCAACAACACACCTCCCAAAGATTTATGCGAACACACGGTTTGTACTTAGAAATTTGAGAGGGAAGGCTGGCTAATGGAATCCGAAGAGGGAGTCTCAAATGTCAGATGCTCAGCGAGCTTTTGGCCTGCCCCGCATTGACTTCAAATCACTGTGAGACTCACCGTCCCTGTCAAATCACTCCCATTTCTCCGGTCTGTGTCACCTGGACTGCTGCCTCTGCTTTCCTGCCCTGTGCCAGTAGTGCACGTCCTGGCGAGTCTACCTTCAGCTTTATTAGCTTCAGCCTCCTCTGCTCTCAGAGGAATCTTCTCAACACACAGCATGAGCGTGGCAGCCCCTTCTCTAAAGATTGTCATAGCCCGGGTCCCTCCGCCTGGCCTCAGGGGACAAGTGGACTTTAGAGCCAGACAGCCCTGCATCCCAATCCTGCCCTGTACTTAGCCTCTCTGGGCCTTAATTTCCCTCAGTGAAAGTTGACCAAATTGATGGATAGGGTGGCCACATGGGGATCCTGCAGACTGGCTCAACCCTGCCATGCCCAGTAAGGATGCCGGGTGTCCTAAGGGCTCTGCTCTGCTCCCCTCTCCTGCTGAAACCTCAGTTCAGTGCTCAGGAGCAGTCTTTGATCTTTCGCTTTCAGGTTCTTCGGGGATGTACCACCATGCACTAGCCCCAACTCTTGTAACACCGCCAGGCTCAGGGCTTTGAGCAATCAGGACTGAGCTCAGTGATGAAATGCTGAGTGTTCTGGTTTCCCAGATGCCTGCCATCTATGCACCATCCATGCGGGACTGAGGGGCACATCTCTGAGAAGAGACCTCTCTTAGAAAGCAGAAGGGGGCTCCTCATTTCAGTCTTTTTTAACCTGATACGCATAATATTCTTATTTTAGGGGCTGAGTTAGCAAAGATGAGAGCAACTCTGGGGAAGAAATGATGACTTTCAGTCATGCCCAAAATATTCGTCTCAGGGAGGTGATAAGCAGCAAAGGGTTGCTAATGAAATAATTGGAAATTGCTGCTTGAAGTTTTCCCAGTCTTAATAATGCTGACATTCTTGATTCAGTCTGACAGATGAGACTGACAGGCATTTTGACAGCTAAACCCACCAGAAACAATTATTTTACAGATAAATTATTGCCATTCAGGCATTCAAAGCTTCCAGAACTTTCTGATAATGAGTGCACACTGGGTGCATGGAAATCTCAGTTTCAGTCATTAGAGGGGTCTGAACATACATGGGGAGGGCTTCCCAGTTGCTCTGTGTAGATGCTGGGTCAGAATGTAGACTAGACGCTTGGCTCCTACATTTGCTACCCTCGAGGCCTGGGACTGGTTCCTGAAACCCTCTGAGCTTGGTTATCTCATCTTGGAAACGGGGATAAGTAAGCCTAGCTCATCAGGTGTTGTGCAGAATCCCATGAATTAATGTTCATGAAGCACACAGCTCAGTTCCCAGCAGTGGGAGGCCTGGCGGCCACTGGTTTCACTCTACACAACAAACGCTCACAAGTGGAACTTTCTGTGTTAACCAGTCACATCGCCAGTCTGTTTTTCTTCCTCCAAATGACTTTCTTTGAAGGAAGGATGACTAAAGAACTTAAGACTCCAGACTTAGAGGCAGTTGCTTGTTCCAAGCAGGGCCTCCAGGAGGCTGATAATATTAAAGTCTGGGACGGCCAGAAGGTCAGGGTGTGGGATTCGCTTTATCCTTTCGCACTTTCCAGAAGGGGCTAGTTAGCTTCTGGGGATCTGTTCCCAAATTTTAAGGGTCATAAAAAGAAGGATCTGTCTTTGAAATTGAGTTGGGCGGCCTTTCTCCTCCATGCTTCCAGTGCAGAGGTCAGCCCTGCATGCAGGGGCTGCGCTGAGGTAGAGAGGGGGCAATGACACCAAGCATGGTTTGACCTGGTCCTCATTGGGCAACAGGGTTAGAAATATGGGTTATGGCAGGCAGGTACTGGGATGAAGTAATAGCTATGGGTCGCTGGGGTTTTCTGTCCCGTCTCTGGGGTTCTCTGCTTAGGTTATCTTGGGTGGAAATTCAGGATGGCAAGCTGGATTTTTCCAGTGCAGGAATTTAGAAGATAATTGATAATACTATAATACTATCTCTTTCTTTCTTTTTTTTAATGATACTATTTCTTGACTATAATTGTTGAACACAAGTATGGTCCTGGCACTCAGCAAGCTTTTTTCTCATAGTATCTCATCCACTCTGGCAACACAACTTGATATAGGTTCTGCTGAGGTGCTGAGGCTCAGGGAGGTTGAGTGACTTGCCCAGAGATACACCAAGTATGACAGATGTGAGCCTATTTCCTCCCTGAGCCCAGAGCAGGTACATATAGCCTCTGTGCTGTGTCTGTCCTCCAGAGCTTTCCCCCTGGTCAGCATTCCCAGGTGACCTTGGTAAACTCAGAGCAGACACTGACAGCTGGGTGTTCTTCCTGGGCCAGGAGCCACCTGAACTTTGTGTTTAAAGAGCTGGCAGGGTCGATGTGCATGGGTAGCATTGAACACTGTCATCCTGGCTGTGAGTGCAAGGTGCACAGAAGCATGCTGGTGGGCCGATGGCAGGAGGTCCAGGTCCTGCTTCTGACTATCGCTGCTGGAAAGGTGACTTTTGGCCATCTGCAACTCCTTCTGGCCTTCAGCTATGGGATGAGGGATGGGATTGTGTCCTCCTGGTATAAACCCTTAGAATTCTAGATCTCTGTGTGCTATAGGGTTTTAGGAAAAAAGGAAGCCAAAAATAACTAGATGAAGTTGAGAATGTGTTAGTGTCCTCTGCCAATCAAAAGGCAGCATGCTATGTTTTCTAAACTATTATGGGCTTTGTCTTGCCCCATGGTGAGCCCTGGCCCTGCCCCTGGGTAAGTTCTGATCCTGCTCCCCAGTAAACCCTAGCCTTGCCCCAGGGTAGCCCTGGTCTTGTTCCAGATGAGCCTTGGTCTTGCTCTAAGTGTTCCCTAATCCTGCCCCCAGGGGAGCCCTGGCCCTACTCCAGGTGATCCCTGGTAATTACCTGGTTGAACCCTGGGCTTACCCTTTGCACAACCCCTGGGGAACATCTAGAAGGCTGTCATGTGCCACCTAAGCAGGGTGAGTTGAGCCAGCAATCCAGCAGGACCTGCACTGCTTCCAGTGCACAAAATCTGGATAATTTCACCTCTTTCTTTGTGGAGGCATTCCCCTTGCCCTTCTTCCTCCTAGAAATGAAGAACTCAAGAAAGACCCCAGATCCCCTTCTCCCTCATGGGACCCCCTAAGATCTTGGATAAGAAGTGGGGCATTGCTTCCTTCAGAAAGCCCGTCCTGAGCCTGTGCTTGGGCTTCATGCTAACAGGCTGTGGCCCCCAGAGACAGGGGTGTAGCCAGAAGGGAAGGCATAATGAATATTAATGCTATTTTTTTCCTTTAAAAAATGTACTGGGAAAGTATAACTAAACATGAAGAACAAATATCACTCCATGGGCTCATTTCTCTTTTTCATAACGTGCTTCCAAGCATGACTGACCTTTCTAGTCTTCTCATTCTCTCACTCTGAAGGATGGCACTCTGAAGGAGCCTTTTATTTCCCAAACAGTGAAGACTGCCATGTGCTATAGAAGTGGTTGACATTTAGACTGTAATCCAGGGGATGCACGACACCCCCTCTGGTGGGTCATGCCACATTCCTAAAATCCTTGTGCCCTGTGGTTCCTTCCCTGGGCTTGACCCCAGCTAGGCTCCAGGTAGGCAAGTCACTTCATCCCTCAGAGCTTTCATCCTTGCCTACAGTGGATGCTACCAGCTCCCACCTTGCCTGCTGTCAAGGCTGATGAGATAATATGAGCTCCTTCATTCACTTTACTCCACATGAGCCATGAGGGACAGTGGCTGTCAGGGAAAGCTACAGAGGTGGACCACTATTGTCCTGACACCTTCCTGCCAGTTCAGGATGCTACAGCTACGCCTTAGTGGAGCCCAGACACAGATCAAATCCCTCCTGCTCAGGTGGGAGAAGTATGGACCTGGTGTCTCCTGAGATCAGGGAAACCATGGTCAGTCCTGGACCCAGCAGTGGGGCCAACCCCATCTTGCTGCCTTTGTGTGTGTAGTTCTGTTTCTGAATTTCCCTTTCTTTGCCGATTTGACACTGGGGGTCTCAGCTCTGTATTCAATTTCCAGGGTTGCTGTAACAAACCATCACAGATGGGGAGGCTTAAAACAAGAGAAATTTATTCTCTCACAGCTCTGGAGGGCAGAAGTCCGACATCAAGATGTCGACAGGCCCATGCTTCCTCTGCAGGTTCTAGGGGAGAATGCTTCCTACCTCTTCCAGCTTCTGGTGCCTCCATGGGTTCCTTGGCTTGTGGCTGCATCTCTCTAGTCTCTGCTCTGCCTTCACTTGGCCTTCTTTTTGGTGTGTGTCTTTTCCTTTCCTTATAGGGACACCAGTCATTGGATTTACAGTCCACCCTATACTCTCAACTTGATCCTTAACTAATCACATCTGCAAAGACTCTATTTCCAAATAAGATCATATTCTGAGGTTCCGGGTGGACATAAATTTCTTGGGAATATGATCCAAACTACTACAGGTACTAGTGTTGGGGTCAGCATGGGGTAGCAAGACATTCAAGTCTCAGTGGCTTGGAAGCTCCTCCCTCTAGCCCTGAGACAAGCCCACTGATGCTGACCAGACAGGAGAATGTCCCTCTACTCCCCTCCTTCAGCACCAAAGAAGCCCTGAGTTCTTTCTTGCTCCCCTTTGTCATCTCCCGACTCTTCTTGCAGACATATCTTTTGAGAGCTTCCTTTTCTCTGTCATTTCAAGTACCCTGCAATGAAACCAAAGCCATGGCCTGAATTCCATGGTTCTCGAGAAGATAAAAATGAAAAAAAAAGGTAGAAGCAAATATTTTTAATTCACAAGTATCATTGAGATAATCGCAGTATATAAACTGAGAAATTGGTGGGGGACTTACATTGGGGTCTTTCTGTTCTGTCCCCTCTCAGCTCTGTTATATGTCTCTGCACCCCTCTTGGGCTCTGTGGGGATCTCATGCTGCCTGCTTTGTGCATACATAATAGGCTTCCAGGTCTTGGTAGTCCTTAGGGACCAGGCTCTGGCTAGTAATTATGGCCCAGGCTCCCTTCCTTTTAGGAGTTCATATGCCATTATGGGCTTATGCAACTCATCGATACTTAGAGGTAGAGATTGTCACTTAGAGGCCTATCTCTCCATGCATAGATATGTTAGTTGCAGGTGACTAATTGTCCCATTTGGCCTGGCCCATGGTGGGTGAAGGTATAGCTCAAGGTATTGGTTTTCCAATTTCTGGCAGTACGGTTCGTCAGGGGGAGGGGGCTGTGTTGGCAGGTTAAGTTCCACCTAATTTGTTTCTCCTGGATCTTTGGCCCTGGCAGTCTCCCTTTTGCATTTCAAAGTGTGGACAAGACCCCAGAGACTGTTTGTTTGGATTCCACTTGACACCAATTTACCTTGGTCAAGCTGCATCGTAGGGCCATCTGAACAGCTGTCCGACTGCATTTCTCATCTCGGGCTTCTCCCATCCAAGGCTTGTTAAGGCCCATTAGATGGTTGTTCATCTCTTATGAGCAAATCGTTTTATAGGGCAAGTTTGCTGTGGCTTCCACACAGGTAGAAACTCAGGAATGACAAGAATATCTGTTATGTTGTCATCGGGGAGTCACTATCCTGCTTTAACTTCAATGCTATCAATATGGTGAGGTCTGCTTTTCTCACTGTTGTTTTTTGTGGGAGAAGAGGTATGTGAACCACAGGGGAAAAAGCCGGGGAGGCTTGGTGAGTGCTGCCCAGGCAGGTGTAGAAGTGGGCAGGGATAATGCCCAACTCAGGGAGAGAGTTAAGCCTTTCACTGCACCCTTCCAAGCCCAACATCAGAGTGGAAGGGATTGCTGTGCCCTTCAGTGTGGCAGATGGGTTTTTCTGAGATGACCGCAGTCTCGGGGTCTCAGGGTCTTAGCTTCCTAGGGTAGGCATGGGGACTGTGGCCAACCCAGTGTGGTGACAAAAGGCTCAGTTTCTGGAGCTGCCCTTTACTGAGCAGCTAGGGCTTCTCACTTCTTAGGAGCGTTGTCCTGTGAGAGGTGAGTCACCTGGAGATGTCTGCACTGTGAAAAGCCCACATCCTCTGGATATCCTAGGCCATGAGCTGCCACTTGGAGACAGAACAAGTTAAGGAAACTGAGGCATTCAGTTGATGGCCCAAGGATCTGAGACACACCATCTTGGCATACCTTATCCAAATTCCTGACTCACAAAATTGTGAGCAAAATAAGTGATTGTGTAAAACCTCTAAGTTTGGAGAGGCTTCACATAGCAATGCATTAACTGGGATATTTAGTTAAGACAAGATTGGTCACACAGCTGGGTTGGGGAGGTTATATAAGAAAAGATGTCCAGTGAAATTGCAGGTAAAGATTTTAGCTGTTCTCCAGGTAAAGGTGAAGAGAGGGGTCTGGTATACCATGCTGTGCCCCGATCCTGCTTGTCCTGATGAGGCTTTGATCTTGCTGCCTTTGGATGTGAGCTGGGCACTTGGAACAATGAGTATACACAATCCACACCCCCAAGGTCTCAACATTTGTTTTGCCACTTAGCAAATGCCTACTAAACATGCCTACTCATGTGCCTACGAGGCACACTGAGACAAGAGGGCCAGACAGACACAAGCTGGGCTCTCAGGAACTTACAGTGCAGTGGACAGTCCCAAGAAATCCCTGCATGTCCCCCGGAGAGGAAGGCCATGCAGGGTGGAGTCACTGCCCAGATGTAGGGTAGCAGTGGAGTAGGGGTAGGCATGCTGGGAGTTTGGTTTTCACACCTGCTCACGTCCTGGTCTGTCTGAACCATCTCTGCCTTCTAACACAGTGCTCTGGGACGTCCTACTTCATGGCAAGCTTGGAGAGAGACCCAAGCAGGCCTAGTGGAGTGACCCTGCTGAGGAAGTCACTGACACCCCACTAGCTAGTTTCCTCTAACTTTAGCCAGTGTTGAGCCCCTGCTGGCCCTGACTCCTTGGCTAATGTTCGGCTGCCCCCTCCTGGCTGGATCCTAATGACCCTGTCATCACGTGGGTAATGATGGCTGGTGCTGGATTCTTTCTCTCGCCCTGAATGGGTGAATATGCTGGATCATCTCCGAATGTTTGATATGTACCTGACAGCGTAACTTTCGATTCTTGTTATAATTGAGTGATTATAATTGTAGCTTGCAGTTATAGCAAGCAAATAGCAAACTGCAAAAATCTAATTTTGGACTAAATATTATAATCTCTGTGCCCCTGTTTTCTCAGTTAGAAAACGGGACTATTATTACTGATTATGCAGGGCTGTAAGGATAAAAGGTAATGTACACGGAATACCCTGAACCTATATGTTAATATGCTAGTGAGTGGTTGTTGTTATTCCTGTGGTTGTGCCCATGATACATGACACAACCAGAGTCCAGAAGGGGGAGGAGTCATCTGCTTGCCTTGAGTCTAAAAGTGTCTTATGAGACTAGCCTGGTGGGAAAAAAGCTGGAAATTAGATGTAAAATGTATTGACTATGGCCTTCAACAAGGCTTCTCTGTGATCAGTTTATCCAATGTGGTAAGGACAAGCATGGTTTGAGGAGCTGGTCTCCTCATTCTCTTGCCTTTGGGATTCCTTGATGGTGGAATATAGGGAGGAAGAGCCTGGTCTGCTCAAAGCATCCTTTGGGGATGGAAATTAGCTCTGAAGTCTTCTTTCTAGAGATGACTTTAGGATTTTGAGAAATTGAAGCTTGAAGTTGTGATTTAGGAAAATTATACCCCAAGCAATTGTTGAGAAGACCCAAAGAATATATTTCTTTATAAGAAAAGGAAGATCATATTGTTTGAGCAAAGCTTGTGAAAGTATGTGTGCACTGTGCTGGCTAAAGAAAGCCTAGAGTGACATTCAGAAAAGCATTAGCTGTGAGAGATGCTGGATGTTCAGAGTCCCCTCTCTATGGTGCTCTTCTGAGTCCTGTTGGCTACAATGTCCATTCCTCCTGATGGGCCCTGCCCAAGTGATGAGTGTGGAAGCACTTGCCTTTCCGTGGGGTATATACTGATCTTAGGCGGCTGAATTGTAGCCTACTGGTTTTAAATAGCTGGGTCACAGTAATGAGTAATGACAAGACAAGAGGACTTCTTTGCCAAATGTAAATTAATGAATTTCATAGAAATTACTTATAAGGCTGTGCTGAGATTTGAGCAGGGTGTCATGTTTTGCCAAGATGTCAGATGATGTGATTTGGTAGAAGAACCACTTGACCGTATATGGAAGGATGGACCAGATTCCTCCAGCTAGCAAAGAGAGAGATTTTCAAACTATAATGTAACTCTGAGCCAGTAATAGGTGTTTCAGTGACTGCTGTAGTCACTTGAATGGCAAACTATGAATGTTCTACTCTTTCTCTTTCTCCCTCTACTCTCCAATCTGCTCATCCTTCTATCTGCCCATTCAGCCACCCACCCATGCATCCAACCATCCACCTGCCCACCTATCTTCCTACCCATCCAACCACCCACCACTCATCCACTACTCACATACTTATCCATCCACTCACCCACTCATCCATCCATCCATCCATCCATCCATCCATCCATCCATCCAACAAATAAGCATTGAGAACCAACTAAGTGCTAAGCCTTGTGGAATGTGTCAGGGACACGGATGAGTGAAATAATCTTAGGCTGTGAGGAGTTTATTGTCTACTGAGTAAGGCAGACAGGAAGAGTTACAACACAGTGCAGTACTAGTTTATGAGTTCTGAAGACCTATCTTCAGAAGCCAGATGGAATCAGGAGGAGTTAGAGAAAGATGTCTGAGCTCTTCTGGTGGCTCTGGATTCACATTCCATGAAGAAGGAACAATGTTTTCAGAGTCTATGTGGCCTGGGAAGGTGCATCCTGTCAGAAGAATGTAGACATTTAATAAGGAGTGTAATGAGGTGGAATATTGCTCTGGAGAGGGTCCTGGGGCCCAGAACCTACAATTCCTTATAGGTCCAGCAAAGGGGTTTGGGCATAATGCTGCACAGTGGTGATTATTAACCTGTGCTCCAAGAATAGGGGCTCCAGAGCACTTGGTCTTGAGGTGCAGGCTTCTGACCCTCTATGCCTGCTGTCCCAGGGCAACTTTGCTTTTGTCTGATTTAAATGCTGAGATTCTGCTTGAGAGTTCCTGCAGAGGAAAGTTTTTGCTGCTTAGTTTGAAACCAACTAGAGTGGATGATGAGGCTCCAGGTATAGCGTTAGTCAGGGGAGTTGATTTAGACAATGCCTCTGGGGTGATGTGGAGGTTAGTTCCAGGGGAGTCAGCAAGAAGCAGAGATGGGGGCTCTTCCTTTGGAGCCTGAAGGAGTGGATGCATCTCCATGGGTTTCTGTTGGGTATAATGAGTGATAAGTGGAACAGATGCATAAAGGGCTACAAGAATGCAGATGATGGATTAGCAACTCTGTATCAGGCCCAACAGTGATGCTGGTCAGGCATTCTAGGAAAAGTGGGATGAAGTAGCGATGGTGTCCTGTCTTTTCTCAACATCTGGCAGCATCTGGGAAAGGAGGTAACCTAGGTATATTTTTATGTTACTTCTTTTGTTCACTTTATAGTGTTCTGTGGTCAGCATGACTCAGAGGCTTCCTTCATGCTTCCCTGGAGAGGACTGGCTGGCCATGCTACCAGGTTTCTTCAGGAGCTGGAGCTGAGGTGCTAGGGTCAGGCAAAGCCAACCCATGCAAAATGGACAACTGAGAACATGAAAACTTTTTTATAAATATTTCTTTAGTTTAACATTGGACTTCATCATGTGTTGTTAAACCCCTCTGACTAAGACACTTTGAGCTGTGGCAAGTGGCAAGATGAGCTACCTGAAAGTCTGTAGGTCCCTTTCATTATATAAAGTTCTACAAGGTGTAAATGGCAAATGGGCATGTGTTTAAGATGGACCCTGCTTGGGTGGGCAGTTGTGGGAAGGAGCAGAGCTGACTCATTGCTGGGATCTGGCGGTAGACAGAGCCTAGGGAGAGATGAAGGTGGGGAGGAAGGGAGAGAGGGAAAAGGAGAGAGGGGGGAAGAGAGTGAGAGGAGATAATTTCAAACCTGTGATACTCTCCTTGGATTATATAGTGGGAACATCAACATCCTGACTGGTCCTGTGGCAGGATATGGTGCTTCAGAAACAATTTATATTCCTACCTGTAGAAAAGGCTGACTCTTTGGACACACACACACACACACACACACACACACACAGAAGAAACCAAGGCCATATCAAATTTTTTTTTTATTGTTCCAGTCAAAAAAAAGAGGAACACCTCAATATGTAAACAGTTTCCCTAACACAGCGAGTTCTTAAAGATATATTTTTTATTCTAAAAAAATTTGGCATTGTAGTGATTTCTCAATACATAATTTGTGCTTTCGCATGTAGCATGCTTTCGTCTCATTGTCCGTGCACAGATGTACTTGGAGTTGAGTGAAGGGAGTTACAAAAAGACCAAAAGGTGGGTCAGGAGCCAAACTAGTACTTGAGCCCTTCCTGGCTTTCCTTTCCAAATAAGCATGGTGGGAAGGTTGACAACACTGACTTCAGAAGCAAATATTAGTTACTCATCACAAGGAAAAGTCAGAAGCCTTGGTAGGATTTTTTGAAAGATGCATTTCCTTATTTTCTTTCTGTTCATACCTAGAGGATCCTCTAAAGGTTTTGCCCGAATAAAACTTTATCTTGTACATGTGTTGTTTAATGTCTATAATTCTCTTATATAATGACCCTTGTTTTATGATTTTGCCAGGCATGTAGTTTACTACTAATTGCTATTGAAATTCCACCAATGATTTATTCTGTTTTTCACAGACTCACTGAATTATTTCAAAGTGATTGACAGTTTTGTTAAGAATGTTTTCCTTTTTTTCCAGTGAATGTTATTATTTTAAAAAACTCAATCCTGGAGATCTAAGAATGTTTTAAGTGCTATGGTGGATTTATTAATACATGCTGCCCTACTATCTTACCTTAGTCTATCTACCTGAGCCTGAAACCCCAAGTCTTCTACAATTTAGCACCAGTTTTCAAAATGAATATTTTATCAAATTCTACAATAGGCCATCCCATGCTCTCTAGGCTGGCCTAGGCACCACCCCCCAGTCTTGCTTTGTGTGTGTTGATCTTTGGACTTTCTGCCACATTGGTTCCTCACACTGAAAGGAAGATTCCTTCCTGGGTCTGTATCTTCCAAATTCCACCCAGTCTCCCGGAATGTCAGGACAAATGTTTTTCTCTTTCTTGGGAAACCATTCCTGATTACTTACACAGAAGCTGATCGGCTTTCTTTAAATTTCAGAACAGTTGTTGTACCTTCCCTATTAGGTTGTGTTGTTTCTAAAACTAGAGTATTTCTCTTTATGCCTCAGTTTATTTATAAAGTGGGAGTCAACATTTGATCACAGGGCTTTTGTGTGGTTCAATTCACTCAGTACCGTGTGGTCACATGGTAAGAGCTTGTTGCCATGAAGTTATAGGCTTATTGAAGGCAGAGGATGATGTCATTATTTCTTGGACTTTACAGCAAACTGCCTAGGACATTGTCCATTGTACTGCAAGTGTTCATGGGTCAATACTCAGTCAAACAAATGTCTACTTAGAACGATAAAGTGTGGGGCATCCACTAGCTTTCAGAATATTTTGAGTGGAGTTCTGTCCTTGTCTAATTTTAGTTGGCAGCTTAGACCCCTGGGAATGGAGATACAAGGATATGTCTTCTCCCAGCATTAGTGAATTTCATGCACCTTGAAAACCAAACATTTTATTTCTTTGTAGAATGTGAGCATCTTATCAAAAACTCAAGTTCTTAAAAATTCAAGGTCTTGAAACTCTGGGAACAATGCTGAGGGTTTTAGAAGACTTTTATTCTCTAAGAGTGGTTATTAGAACTGGAACACCAACATGCAGCCCAATGACATCCCAGCTTGATGACTTGCTTCTAAGAATGGCTAGGATTTGTTTTATTTAAATAATTCATAACAGTTCTGTGTGATGGTAGGAATGAGAACTTCCAGGTCAATAGAAAGAAGGCATGCAGCCCTCAAACCAGATTAAGGCTTATCCTCAGTTTCATAGATTCAGGATTAAAAAGACTACTGAAGTTTAGGTACTGCTTTGGACTTTTGGACTAGTGAACTTTCGAGAATAATTTTCTATCTATCTCAGGAAATAGATCACAGAATGACTCAGATTTTATCAGGCCTTATTAAATATATCAGGCCTTAGTATTGTGCTACTTTATTAAGAAAGGCAAATACAATGAATTGTCTTTCTATTCATAGTGAAAAAGAATGAGATGCCTGATATAAAAGAATTGGATTAAAATGTTATGATCTAAAAAATATGTTATGTGTTAAGCTCTTTGCTTTCCTAATTATGCTACACTTGATTTAGTATTAATTTCTTTTGTCCTGAGGTCCTAGATATGTGTTTCAGGGAAGGCAAAGATGGATTCAGGTTAAAAGCAACTTGCCAATAACCTGCTGGAGGTAATTGAACTATTGATGGATGATCCAGCAAGATGTAGTCATGCATTTATTTTCTATCAAAGATGCCAACCTGTTTGGGAGCTTTTATCTACTGTAGAATAGACTATAGTGCTTGTCTAGTAACCTTCATTTGTCTAGAAGGCACCTAACTCAAAACTTGTCTATTTGCTATGGGGTTTAGTGGTAGTAGAGGAGAGGAGAGAAGGATGCGTTCGGTGAGAGATCCTGGAGACAAGTGTATGGATGGTGGTAAAAATTCATTGCTACAGGCATAGGAATTAGTGAAACTATTAAAACAGCAAAGAGTTAAAGCTAAACCATCTGGGGCTATCTAGTTTAGGGGTGGTATAGACTGGAACTGCTATTAGAATCATAGAAGCAGAGATTGGGGGATTTAAATGCTTGTTGAAAATGACAGGGAAACTAACAGTAGACATTTTCTGAAGCTCACATGGAATATTCACCAAGATAAACCAAATTCTGGTCCATAAAACATACCTTAACAAACTTGAAATAATAGAAATCATATAATGCCTTCTCTTGTCCACAATGGCATTAAACTAAAAATCCAACAAAAAGATAGTGGAAAAACCTCAAAATATTCAGAGATTCAACAACACACTTCTAAATAGCAGAGAAGTCAAGGAAGAAATCTTAAGATAATTAAAAAATTTTTGAATGAAATGAAAATAAAAATGCAATTTATCAAAATTTGTGGGATGCAGTGAAAACAGTATTACTTAGAAGGATTGGGAAGGAGGAAATGCAATTATCTTTGTTTGCAGATGATGAGAATGTCCATGTAAAAAATCTGAAAGAATAACAGAAACATCATGGCAAGATTGCAGGATACTAAGTTAATATATAAAAAGTCAGTCATTTTCCTATATATCATCAATGAACAAGTGGAATCAGGAATTACAAACACAATACCATATACATTAGCACTCCCCCAAATAAAATACTTAGGTATAAATCTAACAAAATATGTACAAGATTTTTTGGGAAAAATTACAAAACTCTGGTGAAAGATAACACAAGAACTAAATAAATGGAGAGATAATCCATGTTCATGGATAGGAAGACTCAATATTGTCAAGACTTCATATTGCCAAGGTCTTCCCAAATTAATCTACAAATTCAATGCATTTCCAGTCAAAATCCCAGAAAGTTAATTTGTGGATATCAACAAACTGTTAAAGTTTATATGGAGAGGCAAAAGACCCTGAGTAGCCCATATTGAAGAAGAAGAATAAAATCAGAGGACTAGCACTATCCAACCTCAAGTCTTATTATATAGCTAGCATGATCAAGGTGGTGTGATATTGGTGAAAGAATAAACTGGTAGATGAATGGAACATAACAGAAAGCCCAGAAATAAAACCCCGTAAGTGTGTAGTCAACTGATCTCTGGCAGTGGTGCAAAGATAATACAGAGAAGCAAATATAGTCTTTTCAACAGATGGTTCTGGAAAAACTATATACATTCATATATGCTCCCCCCACCAAATCTGGACACAGACCTTAAATGTTCATGAAAATCAACTCAAAATGATTTAGATGTAAATGCAGAACTATAAGACTCCTAGAGGATACTATATGAGAAAACCTAGATGATCTTGGGTATGGCAATGAACTTATATAACACCAAAGACATGATCAATCCATGAAGGGAAGAATTAATAAGCTGGTGTTCATTAAAATTAAAAACTTCTGCTCTACAAAAGATACTGTCAACAGAATGAGAAGATAAGCTATAGATTGGGAGAAAATATTTGTGAAAGAAGCATCTGATAAAGAACTGCTATCCAGAATATTCAAATAAATCTTAAACTCAAAAATAAGAAAACAAACAGCCTGATTAAAATGTTCAAAGACCCAAACAAGCCCCTCACCAAAGATGATGTACAGATGGCTAATAGGTGTATGAAAAGATGATCCATATCATGTCGCCAGGGAAATGCAAATGAAAACAACAATGAGAACCAGTTCACATCTATTAGAATGGCCAAAATCCAAAACTCTGATAACACCAAATGCTGGCAAGGATGTGAGGCAACAGGAACTATCATTCATTGCTGTTGGGAGTGCAAAATGGTATAGCCACTTTGGAAGGCAGTTTGGCAGTTTCTTACAAAACTGAACATAGTTTTATCATATGATCCAACAGTTATGTATCTTGGTATTTACCCAAATGAATGGAAAACTTTATGTCTAACAAAAACCTGCACACAAATGTTTATAGCAGCTTTATTCATCATTGCCAAAACTTGGAAGCAACCAACAGCATGTAAATGAATATATAAACCATGGTACATCCAGCCAATAAAATATTATTCAGCCCTAAAGAAAATGAGCTATCAAGCTATGAAAAGGTATGAAGTACTCTTAAATGCATACTACTAAGTGAAAAGAAGCTAATCTAAAAGACTATATGCTGTATGATTCCAAATATATGATATTGTGGAAAAGCCAGAGCTCTAAAGACGGTAAAAAGATCAGTAGCTGTCAAGGGTCATGTCAAGGGTTGGAGGGAGAGATAAATAGGCAGAGCACAGAGAATTTTTAGGTCAGTGAAACTATTTTGCATGATACTACATTGGTGGATATGTGTCGTTATACCTTATACAGTTGTTAAAATTAGAATGTACAATACCAAGAGTGAAACCTAATGTAAATTATGGACTTTGGGTGATAATGCTGAATCAGTGTAGGTCCACCAGTTTTAACAAGTGTACAACTCTGGTGTAGAATGTTGATAATTGCGGAGATTGTGAATGTGTGGGGTCAGGGGATTGTATGAGAACTCTGTACTTTCCACTCAATTTTGCTATGAACCTAAAACTGTGCTAAAAAATAAAAGGTTATTAGTTAAAGAACAGGATGAGAAAACTATTTTTGAGAAGTCCAATGATTGATCGAAGACCATATAACTCATCTGGGGATGAAACAGGATCAGAATCCTGTTCACCTTAGACTGAATCCAAGTTTCCTACAAAACAATGAAAAAAAAAGGTTGCTTTATAACCCATTGCCTGTGAGTCCAGGAAAGCCTATGGTACATTTTAGAAAGAATACCACTGTGATGGCTGAGGGAGAGAATTATTGTTATTCTTAAGACTGGTTTTCTGGAAATTCACTTACATGGACTAGCTCATAACTGATTGGGAGAGGGGTGTGTGTGTGTGTGTGTGTGTGTGTGTGTGTGTGTGTGTGTGAGAGAGAGAGAGAGAGAGCGAGAGAGAGCGAGCATGTATACTTGTGTATATGTGTGTGTATATGGGGAGAGAGGGTTGTTGCATTTGTTAAAGTGTTAGTTACAATGGACTGGAAACACTACCACCATATATCATGAAGCATTCAGAGGAGCCTTCTTTCTTTTGGAAAAGGAAAAAAAAAATATGGAAGGTACAAGCAGAGGAGAACCATGGAATAACAAACCACATGTTTTGTTGATGTCTGTTGTAACAGAACTGGAAAATAAGATAGAAGAAAAGTCTTCCAGTGTGGTTGTTCAGGTCACAGAAATTTCTTATATATTCACTAATGCCCCCTATGGACATGGCCAGTGGACTGGGCAAGCTATAGACCAGGTAAGCTGATCTGGCCTGATTTGCATGCTATGGGCATGACTTAGAGATTTGAACACTACAATCCTCTCTCCAAAAACAAGCTATCATCTTGAGCAAAATTCCCATGTCCAATTTCTCTGAGGTTGGCATCTGGGGGATTGATGCAGAGTTGTTCCTGCTTAGCAGAGTTTACTCCTACCTGCATTTATAGGTTCAGACCAAATTTAACTCTGAAAGTTTCAGTGCTAAATTCTACTTAATCTTTCATGCCAATTTAAAGGAGTCTGTTCTCAGGTTCAAAGGCAGATGGAAAATAACAAGTTCATGGAGAAATAGTATTCTGGAGACTTTGCATCCTGGGGGCAAACATGAACATTTGAAATCAGGTTTTCTAAAAAGAATTTCTTTCTTTTCTTTTTTCCTAAAAAAATTTCTAAGTAAAAATTTTAAATTGCTTTTCTTTATACTTGGGCTTATTACTAAAACACTGTTTAGGCAGAGTTTATTTAATGATTAATAAAATGGCAGCACTTCCTTATCTGTTACACCAGATAATGGGAAATTTAGTTTTGGAGTCTCTCTCTCTCTCTTAAAGACAGACATGATTTGGGTATGGGGGTGTATGTAGGATGGGGATGATGACTTAAAGAATAGCTTTTTTAGGAGCAGTTTGGGCACCAAGTGCACACTATTCTAGGAAGAAGAGATAGTAATAGCCTACTCCTGGCCACTAAACGAGTACCTGTTTGCCTGGGCACTGCCCTGTATCTTCTAGGATTCCATGAAGGCTGTCTGCAGGTGGACCAGCCTTTGGGAACTCCAGCCCCTTGGGTCCTCTGCCAGCTCTCCTCAGAGACTCCATACAGAGGTCTATGCTGATAGGCTGCATGTTGCCATGGCAGCAACCATGCAGGCCTGGGTAACCAGGCACCACATGGGTACTTGGTTTTTCCCCAGAGCACAGTCTGTGCAGACAGTGGGGGAGGAAAGACCACTTTGCCAACATAGGCATATATTTAGGTAATCATTTCAGAATTTTGTACACGTGTGGGAGTTCACACATTTTAGAAGCTGATCCACTGAATAAGGCTGAATAAGGATATTCAGGATTGTCTTTAGCAAGCTGGATAGCCTAACTACATATTGCAGGAGATAAGAAGATTCCCCTGGAAAAGTCCAGCTGTCCCTTTGGCACAGACTTCACTTTTGGCACACTACTCAATAATGGGCTGATGTCATAATGCCCACCCCATCACTCATGGGGTCTCAAGGTGTATATGGGGACAGAAAATGAAAAATTCTACCTTTCTGGTCTCAGTTGGTCAGACTGTAAACATATTACGTGCTCAGTTAAAATTGGTGGTGGACAATTAGGTGGTAAGAGATGGCACTAACCTTAATAATGGGTTCTTGGCTGCCACTCCAGAATGGAGTGGAAACTCTGAGGAAGGAGCCAGGAAAGATGACTTTTGGTGATGAGCCAAGGGAGGAATTCAGAAAGAGGAGCTGGGTAGAATGCTTGGATGATGACCTGTGGTGGTGACATGACAAACCTGTGGGCACCTGGGGACAACATAAGTTGTATCTCCATGTGTTACAATCCTGGGGAGTTCCTTGAAAATAAAGGAGAGACTCTTGACAATGTTGTCCTTGTTTGTTGGTTCCTGTTAGAGGAAAGAGAGGGTATGTGAAATTTCTTGGCCAGGGCAACATTTGGATTGGTCCAGGGGTAGGTTTGAACAAATTAGACCCTCTTCCTTAAAAAAAGGAATAGGGGCAGACCATCTGGGGTGATGGTTGGGACTGCCTGATGAGGCAATTGAGTTTGTGCTCACAGCATCATGATATTAAAAAGTGAGAATTTCTTGAGGTTGAAAAATTAGGTATGTAAAGGGAAAAAAATCATCCAGGCAATCACCATGGGAAACAGAGAACTTTCTTTGGATTCCTTACACTTACTCCATTTATACAGTAGTATTGTTTGGTTTTGACTTAGGTATGGGAAGAGTACCCCTGTGCAGAAGGGATTCAGAAGTTCTTCTAGGAAGAGTTGTCACCCCTGATCCAGGTGTGTGCTCTGTAGGGTCAAGGATGCTGGCCAAGCTCAAAAGATACAGAGTCTCTCTGTCTTCTGAGGGAGAGTGTCCTTTTCTATGTGAGTGGGAACCAGACCTGAAGGGAGAGGCTCACCCAGAAAGCCTGTAGCAGGTGGGCATGCCAAACTGACCAAGGGAGGGTTGCTCACACCCACTTCCATTTGCAATAATGCTGAGAGATGATGCCAGAAAGGCACCAATTGGATCTGAGAACAGTGTTCCATCTCCTTCTCTAGGAACAGTGGCCATGGAGCCAGAGGCTCTGATCATGCCCAGCAGATGGAAGCTCAGCTCTCTGCGCTCTAGTCAATCCCTTCTGTAGCTGTGTTTAGTGCTGACAGGCCCAGCATTGATATACTCCATAAGGCATTCAGCCTGGACTGGGGTTTTAGTAACCACAGAGATCTGAACTTGGGCTCCTAGCATTTCTTGTTCCTTTGGATGGATATTTTATGATTTCTATCAGAATTTTAGAAGTAACAATGCATAACATTTTTATTTCACTAGTGCCTGTTGGTAGTGGATATTTATATTGCCTGAGAAAAGCAGCCCTCCATATTCTTATAAAGTTTGGCTGGTTGATGTCACAGCATTTATGACCAGTGTTAATACAATGAGTGCAGAGTCTTAATCTTGAAATGGTCAATTACCCTTTGATTGTAGGAACATTTCATTCTCTGAAATCAAGATCTGTTGCCTATGTGCTCGCAATTCTCTGGCCAACCACAGAGTACATTAGGATTCATGAGTAGGGGGTATATCTAAAATAAACTTTATAAAAGCCATTTCCTTTGGTGATAAATCTCTATCACTTAATCATGCTGACCATCTCAATGAGCTATTTTTGCATTTCTCAAAGTATTTTGTCCTTGTTTCCTTCATAGGACTCTCCTATTTGAATTAGGTGGATGCATCAAGGTTTCTTTTACCAAGGCAATGAGGCCAAGTAAAAGTTTGACTCCTTTTACATTTATTTAAGTTTTATGGTGTTGAACTTTGAGATTCCTTTTTTTAAAAAAAGATTTTATTTATTTGTTTGTCAGAGAGAGAGAGAGAGCGAGCACAGACAGAGTGGCAGGCAGAGGCAGAGGGAGAAGCAAGCTCCCTGGCGAGCAAGGATCCCGATGTGGGACTCGACTTATTATGCTGTTCCATGCAGTTGCAGGGTCATGAGCTTTTTGCATCATCTATACTGCAAATATTATTACTATTAAGATTTAGACACAGGACCAAATTTATCTCAGTTTC
Source organism: Taxidea taxus jeffersonii (assembly GCA_003697995.1). NCBI lineage: Eukaryota > Metazoa > Chordata > Mammalia > Carnivora > Mustelidae > Taxidea > Taxidea taxus. The sequence goes on from ML102549.1 coordinate 76,733, forward strand.
CATCATTTATCTTTCAGTAGTAAATCACAATGATTTGCGACAGAATTTTTCCCCCACAATTTCCAGGAAAGCACTCATAAGAGAATGTGATATATATTTTTTCCAATAGAATTAAAGACATAAAGAACCTCCCTTGTCTGACCTACGTTTGGTGTTGGAAATTCCTTCTTGGAACACAGTGAGGTCAGCTTAGTGATACTAAAGAATGTCACTTAATATTGTCTAAAACCTCCAGTGTCTGGATTTCTTGGATTAAATATTTCTGTAATTATCAATCTTTATCTCATGCTTCAAATTCAGAAAGTGACAAATAATCTGGCAACCTTTTACTACTCTGTTTCTCCCTGAGCTCTTTTCAAAGAACTTCTTGGTTTTTCCAAGAGAAGCATTTAGTTCTTAATTCTCATGTTAAACTTTTGTCCAAGTTGCTGGAAAGACCCAGAACTAGGACAGCTGGATATGAGCCATAGGTTCATCTTTATCACATTGATCCACTGCAGGCTAGAGAGAACTAGCAAGAAGACCCAGGCACAGCTCCATAGTCCAAGGGGCATAAGAGAGAAGACAATTTAGGGAGGTAAAGCTGGATTGATGTGTGGCAACCACTGAAAATCCAGTTCACCCCACTGGTTGGAGACATGTGTCTCAACTATCTACTTATTTAAACACCTATAGGTTCTAATGATGCAGTGTTTGAGTCACTGGGCTGGGGATTCCATTTCTTTTTTTTTTTTGTTCATTAAGGAGTTGTGTTACTTTATCACTTTCTGAGTTGCCTGCTCAATCTTGGCTGGTTATTTATTTAGCACTTTGGGGGGCATGGTTATGAAAAGGAAGGAGTCTTCCTTTCATACCTGACTATATGACTGTGGTATTTTTTCTTGGAGCAGATCTGTGAGTGACCGCAATGCATTTATATTGGAAAAGAATGTCATTCTAAGTTGTCCGCAGTACAACATTTAATAATTAGTAGTACTTAATACATGAACAGTACTTAATAGCCTAGTATAGGGGTTGGCAAACTTTTCCTGTAAATGGCCAGATAGTGATATTTCAGTCTTCTGGCCATATGGTGTCTGTCTTAAATACTCAACTCTGCTAGTGTAGTGTGAAAGCAGTTATAGGCAATACATGAATGGGTGTGGCCGTATTCTGATAAAATTTTATTTATGGGCACTGGAATTGGAATTTCATATAATTCTCACATGTCAGAAAATATTCTTTTGTCTTTTTCCCCCAACTGCTTAAAAATGTAAAAGTCATTCTTTGCTCACAAGTGGTGTAAAAACAGATTTGATTTGTCAACCCTTTCTGTAGTAAATAGAGACCGTGGCTTAAGACTTGGCCCTGGATTTGAGACTGGAATCTCTTATTACTAGACTTGTAACCTTAGGGAAGTTACTCAATTTGCCCAAACCCTAGTTTTCTTTTTATAAAATGTAAATTATAATACTCAAGCTCTCCTGGTAGATTAGAATTAAATGACATAATTTATGCAAGTGCCCTGAATGTTCCCAAACACCGCACAATGTAGAATGTAATATTGTTTTGTTAATGTATTGTGTACTGATATTATGCATTGTTAAAATTTCTTTGTAGCCTTACAGAGCTTTTGACTTCTAGATGACTGCATCAGAAGTTCTCCGAGACATTAACTGCAGAAATATTAGGAAGAGGTATGTATTACTCCATTTTAAATGAAAGGATTACATGTTCTTAAACAGGTTGACCATAAAATCTAGAAATAAGATAATATGATTTTACTATATTATAATACAATATCAATGAATCATCTATTATGTATATACTGACTATGTTTTTCAGCTTTATAGCCATCCATTGAAAGGAAATCATAGAAGATACTATTTCCCACTCATGTAGGGTGTTTAAATTCCAACTACTTTTTTGACTTTTCTGACTCACATAGAGTATTATCCAAGTAAAGGAAAGAAAGACTGAAAACTAGTCCAGACTACTGGCAAGCTATCTTGGAAATGACTATGAATATTTTGATTCTTTTTTATCTTGGATTAATCAGCTAATCAAATGATTTCACATTCTTTGGGTGAGTTCAAGTAGTTTTCTAATGGCATTTTTATAATCTCTCTGTTCACCAGCTCCTGCCTTTCTAAACAGATTCTGAACATCCCAAAGATACTGGCTTAAATCTAAATTAAAAAGCAAAGGGGAAAAAGTAAGAAACCTGAAATGTAAGAAATTGTAGGGAGGGAAAGCATAAGGATGTTGCTCTTGAGACTTCAAAATTTAGGCTTTTGAATGAAGTCATAAATAATTTTTTAATCAGAGTACAATGAGAAATAGACATTTCAGAGCCCTAGTTTGGTTAAACCTGCAAGAGAAAATTGTGCTTAAGAAATAGGTTGACATTTTTAGAGACAACTGCTGGATTTTTGTTAGAGAACATAAGATATTGAACTAAGTCAAGGGACATGGCACTGGGGAACTACGAACAGCACAAAAGAGAGAGACAGACAGTGGAAGGGAGTGGGGAAAGGGGGAGTTCCTTCTCATGGACATGGAGTGGCTCTATCTTGGGTCAACAGGCTGGAATGCCATGTTATGAGGGAATGGATAAGCAATGACCTAGCCGTACAGTGATCGCAAATATGTTAATTCAAAAGAGTATCATTTGCCAAGGGAACAGCAAAAAACATAAATAGTTTTATTAGTTACATAAAGTTGACTTATAAACAAATTGGTTTTCCAGTTGGAAAGCATATTGGGGTGAATGGAAGTGAGAATCGGAGGGTCTCAGCAGCCCTTGGGGAGGTCGTGCTTCCAGCTGAGTCTGCCCTTTTCTCCAGATTGGGGTCAACTGTGGCAAACCATAACCCTATGTTTCAAAATTCTTATCTGGCTATCAGATCCCACCATGCTTTTATGGAAAGTGACTCAAACACACCAAACTAATAGACCAAAATATCAAGTTGAGAGTGATCCTCATTAGTTATGGATATTGTTGCATTACAATAGGCTCACTTATTTTCATAGCACTTGATTTCCTAACAAAGTGACTGTGTGAATGGGAACTAGATATGATGGAATAGAACGAGTAGAAATTGTGGGCTCATCTTTGTTGTACAGTCTTAATGAAAAACACCATTCAATACTTGCTGCTTAGAAAATTCAGTCTTAATGAGTTTCTTTCAATTCCAAATTTTAACAGTTGACACAAAATACACTGTTAAACTGTGTTATCAATAACTGTAGAAAAATAGACATGTTTGATAGGGACATTCTAGTAAAAGGTTCTTCTGGAGCATCCTTGTTTAAAGATTCAGAGGCTCACATTACAAAAACGAGATTTGGTTCATGTTCTGTCTCCAACTACATTGATGCCAAAGACAATGAGAAATAGGGGAAGACCACACCCCCGGGTGCCCTGTCACAGATAGAGAACTAACATGTGTGCATGACCAAAGGGTTGTCAAGGCTCTTTGTTCAGTTGTGCTAGAGGGCCCCGAACTACACTTCCAACCAGACAACAGGATGTGTGCTGTCCTTTGAGCCTTAGTAATGGATTTAAAAAAGGCCCACTGAGTCGCCAAGAGCTAAATTAACAGACTTTTTGCAGCCCATGCTTCATCTTTCTTTGTGCTACCATGCTTTGCCCTGCAAGTCTGGGGATGTTGCAGGGTTAGCACCCCCAAGACAAGGGTGCCTTTCATAAGGCTACAGCGAGGTAAGGCCACAGTACCTCCCCACAGCCTGGCAGGAAGTGTATGGGGCTCCCTCTTCCTCCTCGACTACAACCTCCTCCTTGGATAGTGTGGAATAAATAAATGATTCAACAGATATTCAATGCAAGACGTGAAATGTTGGCAAACAGGAAAGGGCTATGGCCAACAGTTTCATTTCCAGTTAAGTCCAAGTGCCAAGAAGCAGGTGTCCTGATGCGAGGTCTCAGAAGTGGGAGAAGAGAGACCCCCTGTGTTAAACTGAGGAGCCACATTCCTTATATCTGGGACATGCTTTTTAGTAGATAAGGTCCCCAAACTACAACGAAGGCCTGCGCGATCTGGTCAAGGAAGTCAGAGGCAACAGGGAGTGAGTGATAGCTAGTTTGAGTTCTTTGACCTTCATGGCACAAAGCCTCAAACTGAGCACAGCCGTAGGAGTTGAAAAGGAACTTGAGTTTGGTCAGTGAATATTTATGACGGGCGACTGTTTTAGGGAACAAATAGTTTAAAATTGTGAAATTAATGTGAACGATCTGTTACAGTGCAAAATTTCCACCTGCCCTTGAGATTTTGTCTAAATTCTCTTCCCTTTATCTTTTTATTTGAAATTTTTTCATCTTGAATTTAGTTTTAGTACAAAATGCCTTCTTTCCTTCTCTTTCTCTCTTAATCTCTCTCTCTCTCTCCTTTTATCTTTGCAGATTAAAATGAATTAAGGCTGCAGTTTTTTGCTTGTTTCCTTCTGATTGGGAGACATTTTGGATTTGATTTCCACCCGTGGCACTCTCTAGAAAGATTTCATAATCACCTAGATTGTTGATCTAATCTTTGACTACTGAACTCTGGTCATTTCATAATAATAGAAGAATAAGAATAGTAATAAATACAAATGCAGGAAATGCTGATGGATAAGCTGGCAGGGACAGGAAGAGAGCCAGATGGATTCAAAGTTTATAAGGTGAATGATTACAATACGTGTCTCCTACTATATGCCTTCATGAATGTCATGGCTTTAGACCCAAACCATCTTCTGCTAAATTACCATGTCTCATTTTTTAAAGTCTGTAGTTTCTCATGATTACAGAGTGGAACAGATGGAGAATTCATGGTTTTGTAGAAGAGTTTCCCAAACTCTTGTACTGCGAGGGGTGGCTGCTCATGGGAAAAGCATAAACACATCATTGGTGACATGCCAAAGGGTGTCCTCCCCTTGGAATATTCCCCCAGGCTAGTCAGTGAGGCTCCTGTTACTAAAAAAAGAGACCTCAGTTTTGTAAACATTTCACAGTATATCAGCATAATGGTGGTGGGTTTTGCCATGTACCAGACCTCCTAACTTCCCCCAGACCTATGGCTTATTAGATTCAATGAAGGGATCAGCAAGGGAACAGTGAGGTACCCAAACACTACCAGTCTGGAACACGGAACAAAGGCCATGCACTAAGGGCCAGAGGTCAATGGGACCAAAGAAATTAAGGAAGCAAAGACATCAGAACATAAATTCCTACTGTACATTGGGAATCTTTTTTTTTTTTTTTGCATCTTATTTCTAAAGTTATATATCTAAACCTACAATAATTATACATTTATGTACATTATTTAGAAGTTCTACAGTACTTTTGTACATGCTGGGCTTTATTACTAACTGCGAAAAAAAAGTAATTACATAAGGCATATATATGTACAGTGTTTTGTCTTTACCTGACCTGGGTCCTATAACTGCAATGCCTGCATGGGTCAAGCACCTCACCCTGTAGATGAAATTTATTTGAATCTATAAAACTGAGGGTTATTTGCTATGTCTCGCTGCATGAATAAATAGGCACCAGAGACCTAACTTGTCATATCCCAGGTAAAACCTTTGACACACTCTTTGAGTGATCTGGTATTGTAAAAGACATGCAGGTAAGTAGCTTAAATCCCTAGGGGTCGGATGTGTTATATTTCGGGAAGAGAGCAAGCTTGGGCCACAAATGAGGGCATGTTGCACCTTAGCCAAATCCACGTCTACCTTATCAATCTGAATAACCGAGAGAGGGCAGGTAGATATTTTACACCTTGAGGATTTGTTTTCTGATAATGTCAAAATTAAATATAAATAAATAAACAACCAAGTAAGAGAGACAAAAAAGAAAGAGAATGAGAGACAAGATAAGGTTGTGCGAGGGGAGAGGAGAAGGAGCTGCCCAGCTAGGAGACTAAACTTTGGATTCGTTCTCTAGGTTTGCCACATCACCATTCCTTTCTGTTTGTTCCTCGAGGTTCTTTTCTTCTTCTTCGGTCTCCAGTTCTGCATGTTGGTTGAGTTTGCTGGACACAGACCAACTCAGGGGCAGCTCTGCCCTGCTGGCTAGCTCAGCCAGCTCTTTGGCACTGAGGGATGGGGTGCTGGTCTCATAGGTCTCATGGAAACTGTTGTAGTCGACCTCATAAAACCCGTCTTCCAGTGTCAGGACAGGTGTGAACCGGTAACCCCACAGGATCTCACTCGTGATGTAGGAGCTCCGAGCCTGGCATGTCATCCCTGCACAGAAGGGAACAGATGGAGGCTTTAGTATGTGTGAGTGTGGGCATTCCATCAGCGAGAGGACTCAGTGAGCTGGGCATGGCTGCTGGGTGCAACTGGTGAGAATGCACCTTGCATGGAGTGCTGCAAAGGAGGGGGTGTCATTCACATTGCAGATATACACTAACACATACAGGAGCATGTGGTGGAGCTTCTCCACCTTCCGGGGGGCATCCCAGGGGGCATCTTGAGAGTTCTGGCTCACATGAAATCACACTTGCCTGCAAGGCCATGCACACACACAGGAAGGCGTGTGTGCACATGCACACAGGTACACACTCACGTGGTTGTGCCTTGTCCACTTTCTGCTCTGGGAGAAATCATGACCCTGGCCTCCCACTGTTTTTAGAGGCTTTGCCTTAGTACTACTGAGACTTGACCATTCTGGCCACAGACTTAGGATGAAATTGGTTTATGGAACTATGGCTAGGATGGCTTTAAGCTGAATGCCATGGATTACTGTTATTGTCCCACCGGCATGCCATGCAGGCCACAACTGCGGCCCCCAGATGAGGTTGGAAGGTATGCCCACCTGATTCACATTTTCCCCAGGCTCAGTGGGAATAGTTATTTAGACTGTGAAGTGATATAATACTTTAGTCTTTCCCCCTTTTTCTTTTTTTTTTTTTAAAGATTTTATTTATTTATTCGTTAGAGAGAGAGAGCGAGCACAGGCAGACAGAGTGGCAGGCAGAGGCAGAGGGAGAAGCAGGCTCCCTGCCGAGCAAGGAGCCCGATGTGGGACTCGATCCCAGGACGCTGGGATCATGACCCGAGCCGAAGGCAGCTGCTTAACCAACTGAGCCACCCAGGCGTCCCTCCCCCTTCTTCTTAAGGGCTTCTTGTCTTTAATTATCTAGTCTAATAGACTAGAGCTCAGGAGTCAGGAGCAGCTTTATTTTAATATGAAATGACAGAATGAGGGAAATTCCACCCATGTCCTTAGAGAAGAAAACTAGGTAACTGGCTTGGCATAAAATCTGGGGAACGCATTGGTGCACTGCTCAAAGGGCTCTCTTACAAAACCTCTCAGATTGTGAAAGCATCCATTGACTAGTTCCTACAGGGACGACTTCCCCCTTAGCTAGGCAGGTCCAGGATCTAGGGCCTACAGTGCTTTAAAGGACCTATGAAAATTCTTTTAAAATCAGAAAAAAAAGATAAACCCTTAGGTAGAAGAAAATGTTAATATAGTCATCTTTATACAAATCTGATTGTAAAATGTAATATAATTAGACCATTTTTGGGGTCCATAAAGGTAAAACTATCCAGGACTCACAAAAGTCATCCCATGGGCCCTGTTCATTCATTCAAGAAAACAGCCAGGCAAGCAGGGTGTCATTCACTGGGAGAGCCAGTAAGGTATATCAGGCAACTGCTTTGTGCTGAATGCAGGTAGAGTGGGGGGAAGAGGACACATGTGGGTGTTTATACACAGAGTTTCAGAGTCATGGAATGTTCTCAGAGCATTGCACTTGCTCCTTGTGACCAGAAGAAGAAACTGGGGTGCCAGGGACCTAAGCAATTTACCCCACTCAGCTGTCAGGGCTGGAGTCAGCATTGCCCTCACTCCATCCCTGCGCTCTTCTTTTTTTTAAATTTAATTTTATTTTTTCAGTGTTCCAAGATTCATTGTTTATGCACCACACCCAGTGCTCCATGCAATAGGTGTCCTCCTAAATACCCACCACCAGGCTCACCCAAACCCCCACCCTCCTCCCCTCCAAAACCCTCAGTTCATTTCTCAGAGCCCACAGTCTTTCATGGTTCGTCTCCCCCTCCGATTTCCCCCAACTCCCTTCTCCTCTCCTTCACTCAATGCTTTTCTTCATCCCCAAACTGAATGCTACCCTCAACCAGTGCTTCTCCTTTATTTCTCAACCAGTTTTTCTCTTCTGAACTGCCAACTCTTTATCTGTGCTTGGGAGTGATGAGGGAAGACAAGTGATAGCAGGGACTTGTGGGCTCAAAGTAATACATAGGAAGTCAAAGGGAAAATGTGATAAAGATAACTTTAACAACTTTTTTTTTTTCCATTAAGGAAGTACATGTTTATTGTAAAGTGACTAGAAAACAGAGATGGGCAAATAAAATAAAATCCACCTAGACCTTCAATTTTGGCTATTTAAATAACCAGCTACAATCAGACATAAAAAATACAATTATTAAAATTAAAATCTAAATGGATATTTAACATCATATTGGAATTGGCTGAAGGGAGAATCAGAAACTTGGGATATTGTTATCAAGAAACAGTACTGGGTAGAGCCAAGAGGATGGCCAAGAGACAATACATGTCTGTTATTTAAGCCCCTGTCATACTTTGTTATGGCAGCCCTAGCAAGTGAATACACTTACTGAATTCTGTAGGGATAATAAAATATCTTTCCATAGTACCATTTTTTTTTTGGTATCCATAGTACCATTTTAATGGAACTGTTTAATTTTTGTAGCAAAAAGATGAATATGCAAGATTTAAAGAAATGCTCATGGATGATTTTCCATTTTTAAATTCATCTTGTGCTATCCTAATTCATTTAACAAGGGATAAAAAGTAATACAAATGTATTTCCCTAACAGTACAATATTTTTTAATATTTAATAAATATTTAATATTTAATACTCTTTTTAGAGTGATTATTAAAAAGTAGATATTAAAAAAATCAACATCCTAGTGTAAGTTGGTAATTTTCATTTTTTCCAGAAAGATTCCTGTCTTACCTATTGGCAGGGGTTCCAGTCAATTCTTTAAAGATGTGATTTTCATTGGACTTAAAAAAGTAACAAGATAAAACGAGCTGAGCTAACATCATAAGAAAGGCAGAGCTGACAAGATTTTATCTGTGTGTATGTATGTTGTGCTTGTTTTCCATATCAAGAAGATCATCACACAGTGCCCCCGCAGTAGGTTTTTTTAGTGAGTAAAGTTCTCTTTGGAAAAAGAGATGCTTCTTTTGGTGAAGAGCAAAACATGAGAAATCTGATCTCCAGTTCTGATCGCCCCCCACTGTCTAGGCATACTGGCTGTCTTGCCATTTGCATTTGTACTTTTTTTTTTTTTACTCTATTTGGTTTTCTTTTTTACTTTAAAAAATTTTTATTGTGTTGGGGCACCTGGGTGGCTCAGTGGGTTAAAGCCTCTGCCTTTAGCTCAGGTCATGATCCCAGGGTCCTGGGATCAGGCCCCACATCGGGCTCTCTGCTCGGCGGGGAGCCTGCTTCCCCTTCTATCTCTGCCTGCCTCTCTGCCTACTTGTGATCTCTGTCTGTCAAATAAATAAATAAAATCTTAAAAAACTTTTTTTTATTGTGTCATGTAGTCACCATACAGTACATTATTAGTTTCTGGTGCAGTGTTCCAAGACTCATTGTTTATACACCACACTCAGTGCTCCATGCAGTACGTGCCCTCCTTAATACCCACCACAAGGCTAACCCAACCTTCCACCCGCCTCCCCTCCAAAACCCTCAGTTTGTTTCTCAGAGTCCACAGTCCTCCTCTGATTTCCCCCAACTCACTTCTCTCCATCTTCCCATGTCCTTCATGTTATTCCTTATGTTCCACAAGTAAGTGAGACCATACAATTATTGACTATCTCTGCTTGACTTATCTCACTCAGCATAATCTCCTCCAGTCCCCTCCATGTTGATGCGAAAGTTGGGTATTTATGCCCGTGTTCGTCTTCTTGCCTTATCTTGAATAGCCTTCTTGAGTGGGATCCTGCTCATCTGTGAAGAGCTAACTAATTCGTCATCTCCTTTCTGGAGCACTCTGTTACTGACCAGTCGCTAGCTGGAACTGTTGAGCCCAGGGTCCTTTAACACTCCAGGGACACCTTATCCCATCATTTGAAATTACCTCTAAGTGTGTGCTTGCCTTGTTGAGTTGTGATCGCACTGGGGCTCGTTGGTCTTGTTTATTTCCACGTTCCCAGCCTTTATCTTAGTGCTTCAACATTGTAGCTTCCCAGTAAATAACCGTTGTCAAGTGAAAAAACTCAACTTAGGGACACTACAGAGAAGCCGCTTAATTAAAATTGTTGATTGGAAATGTCTGAGATGTATTATTAAATAGAAAGATGGCTTGTGAGTCCTTAGGAAAGTGGGAGGTTTCTGCTTCCAGCATCAGGCTGGTCTATCTGTGAAAGACCCTCAGCTAAAATACAAACTAGGTGCTGGAAAATTAAAAAAAAACTTAATTTAAACAAATACTTTTGTATTTCAATTTCAATTCAATGATTCAATTTCAATTTCAATTTCAATTTCAATTAAAAAAGTAAGGGATAGGACTTTTGGTTCTGGTAAAGATGGAATAAGTACAGGTTTTCTCTCCTGTTGATTACAAATGACTAACTCCTCTCGACAAAACCTTCTACGGGAAGACTCGGGAAATTAACACTGGCACGATGATGGGGAGGGGTACCGAATGTGAAGATTGACTTCTTAGGGGGTACATTTCTTGTTTTTCCATTTTCCTTTTCCATCATCTGGTTTTAACCTGAGAGTGACCCCAACACAGAACCAGGCAGCAGGTGCTGACAACAAAGTCTTGGGGGAGAAACCCTGTCTTGACCAGAGCACTAGGAAAAGGTGCCCCTCTGAGCCAGAGGATGAGAGACAGAGTCCCCTTCAGGTACCCCACCCCCAGGGCTGTCCCATGGGGAACTACTCCACATGCAACATAGTATGGGCCCCCAAATTTTTCTGGCCAGAGGACTGGGAAAGGGGATTGTGGATGAAGAGTTTGTGGTGGTGTTTTTCTCATTTCTCTCTGCTTTACTCTGAGAGTAACCTGAGTGTGTGCAACCACACAGAGCCCAAGTAGCTAGCATTCAGAGGGAGATGCTGTCTTTCTAGATAGGAGATGGAGCAGTGAGAGTCTAGGAGCTGAAAAAAGGTGGGGAATCCTACAGAGGACAGAACTGGGGAAGAGAATTCTGTGCATGAGCTCATGCAAGTCCTGAGCTTTGCATGCACAGGGCAGAAAGCAAAAAGAAAAGATGAATTTTAGAAAATACTACATAATATTCATATATACATAATATACAATGTAATATATATAATATACAATCACATTTTAAACAGCCACTGTCAAAGAAGAAACCCTACTGAAATTCAGCAATACTTGATACTGAATGATATTGAAATTCTAAATGTCATAATTATGGGATGCATGGAAAGTGAGAAAAATGTATAGGTCTAAATTCTTACATTAGAAAAGAAAGAAGTCTGAAAATGAATGTGCAAAATATCCCACTTAAGGTAGAAAAAGAAAAACAGGGTGTAGAGATGCTGTAGAATCACTACTTTGCTCACCTGAGACAATTGTAACATTGTGTGTCGGCATGAGCCCGTGGGGAATAGGCAATAAAGATCAGTGGATACATTAATAAAACAGAAAACAAATGAAAAATAGGATCAATAAAGGCAAACATTGTTTTTCTGAAAAATCTAAGAAAAGAGACACACTTCTGGTGAGACTAGTCCAAGTTACATCCCTGGGGAATCTGTCCTCACAGTCTCAAAAGAAAGGAGAAGATGTTGAGTGATGTAGATGTCATGCCATATGTCATGAGGCAAGGTAGGACTAGGGGAGGAAGAGGTCTTCTGGAGCGTTCTCAGTTCCAGGCATACCTATGACTTTGTGCTTGGGAAGGCAATGCTTGGTTTTCATAGCAGTGTTGTCTGGTCTAAGATATTTCCCCAAAGCCCAAAGTTGTGTGTGTGTGTGTGTGTGTGTGTGTGTGTATCCTCTACAAACTATTTCATTTCATAATTTCTCCTTTGAGAGGTTCTCTGTTTGGAGCTCTGGTTATTCTAAGAGTTTAATCCATGGGGAAGTGAATAGAAATGACCCATCTTTTTGGTGGCCATCTCTATCCTTGAGTCAGACTATGCAAGAGGAAGGAGTGGAGGGGAGAGAGGGCATGCTATCAGTGGTGGATGCAAAGCCCAGTCCGTTTAGAAGCCACGGAACCAAACTGTAGCACAGCTAAGGAATCTGTCATAGCGACTGAGCAAACATAGGGTTGGGCCAGGCAAGATGAGAATTTAACAGGCAAAGTCCTATTTTTAGATTCCCAGCAGCAAATTATGATGGGAAGCGTTTTTGAGCAGGATATCGTCCTCAGGAGAGAGCTCCCTGCCTAAAAGCAGAAGTATTCACTCTGTGAACAGATCATGCATCAAAACTGCTTGGAGAACATGATTCCAGTAAAATAAGATGGATATAAACCACCATCACCAGCTCCGAATACTGTAAAATTAATCAGTATGGATTGTCAATATTCTGAAACAAAGAATTGACTGTAGATACTTGGCCTTTTTATTTCAGAACCTGGCTAAATGATGGGATGTTTCTCTTCACTCCTTGCTATTCTCGGTAAGAACTGTACTGAATTAGCACAGTAATAAAGTGTTCTGCGCTTGTGTTTATAAGTATTTGTGTGGGAGAGAATGTTGGTAATTTACCAAGCCCACTGTCGAAAAGAAGCAGTATGGTATAATTTCTGCCACAGTATAGTAATAATTTTAATTCAGTAGGTTCAGCCAACTGCTGATTATTTAAACAACAGTGAGCCCTGCCTTACACTCAAGCTGAAAGTCCCTTCAATAAACAGTTGTACTTCTTCTGTTACTCAAATATTGGAGGGGCAGTGAGGCTCACCTCCAGCTATGCACAAATAAATGGAAATGTGCATTTTCTTAATGTCTAAAAGAAGACATTCTATGTGTGTACTCCTAATTCTACCCTCACCAAAGTAGTTGATAAAATTCACAAATTAAGTATTGAATTAAATAATAAATGCTATTTGTTGAGTGTTTATTGCCTGCCCGGCACAAAATGCCTTATGTGCACCCACAGTTCAATCCATACAGCAGCCCTGCTATGATGTCCACCTCGCATACGAGCGAACTAGGGTGAAGAAAGGTAAAGTAACTTTCCTGGAAAACGTGGTGTTATGGACTGAATTGTGTGCCCCTGAAATTCAGGGACTTGTTGGAGCCCTAACCCCCTAATGTGTGACTGTATTCGGACTTTAGGGACTCCAGAGGTGTAATTAAGGCTAAATGAAGACATAAGTGTAGAGCCCTAATCCAGCAGGATTGGTGTTTGGATAAGAGGAAGAGACACCAGAGAGCTTTCTCTCCTGCAGGTACACACGGAAAAGGCCACGCCAGGATGCCACAGGAAGGTGGCTGTCTACAAGCCAGGAAGGAAGACCCTCTTTTTTTTTTTTTTTTAAAGATTTTTATTTATTTATTTATTTGTGAGAGAGAGAGATAGAGCGAGCACAGGCAGACAGAGAGGCAGGTAGAGACAGAGGGAGAAGCAGGCTCCCCGCCGAGCAAGGAGCCCGATGCGGGACTCAATCCCAGGACGCTGGGATCATGACCTGAGCCGAAGGCAGCCGCTTAACCAACTGAGCCACCCAGGCGTCCCAAGGAAGACCCTCTTAAGGTGTCCTTTTATTCTATAAAACTCACTTTCCTTTTAAAGTCACCGGAGCTGCTTCTGGAAGGGAGGAGGGTGACAGTGGCAGATTCTCTCATAGGATCTGAATAAATCATTCCTCAAAAGAACTTGCCAGGTGCTGCTGCCCTTCTGACACTATCTACCTCAAACCTGTGAGGTAAAATTAAAAATTTCTTCGCATTTCTTCTTCATCTTGGCACATTCCCACCGAAGTAGTATGATCAAAGTACTGTGTTCAGAAATTACTTGAATTCATTCTTTTTTCTATGTGGCTATGTCATCTATTTTAGGTCTAGTTAGGTTCATTTGTTTCTGTATTTATTTCCTTCTAGGATTTGTTTTGGTTGGCCTTTAAAATTTTTTTTAAACCATTTAAATGAAGTGTGTCGGGGCGCCTGGGTGGCTCAGTGGGTTAAAGCCTCTGTCTTCGGTTCAGGTCATAATCCCAGGGTCCTGGAATCGAGCCCCGCATCAGGCTCTCTGCTCGGCGGGGAGCCTGCTTCCCTCTCTCTCTCTCTGCCTGCTTCTCTGCCTACTTGTGATCTCTGTCAAATAAATAAAATATTAAAAAAATAAATAAATGAAGTGTGTCTGGTTGGTGGCCTGGGCTGGTCCCCGAGTGTGTTTGTGGATGTGTGTATGCATATGAGTGCCTTGTGCATGTATGTTAGTGTGTTCGTGTGTATGCACATGCGTTTGTGTGTGTGTGTGTGAGCTTCCCTGGTGTGTGTGCAAGTGTGTGTTCTTGAGTGTGTATGCAGGAGTGTATGTGGTCAGTGTGGAGACACTGGCAGGACCAGTGGGGAGAAGCACCCAGCAGTTCCTGATCCAGGAGCTAGGCGAGCCCTTGGAGCCCCGCAGTGAGGCCACGTGACACCCCAAAGCCCTTGTGGGGAGCCAGGAGGCAGGATGAACAAGGGCCACACCCCCCCTCACCAGTGCCAAGACCATATGTAACGCACTCCAATTCAGATGGCTCTTGGGGTTGGAGAGGGGAACTTTTTGAGTGGCAGTTGAGATCTGAATCAACCACATTGAAAGCTGGAAGTGACTAAGTTACCTTTAATTGGAAATGTATGTTTTTTTTTTTCTACTAGGAAACAGAAAGGAAGCTTAAGATCAGAGTTAATTTCAGTATCAGAGAAACAAAGTCAATTCTATTTCTCCTTATCTGAGTATCATGTCTACAAATAATAATCTTTTGTTGAAAGATTTCATTTAAAAAGTTAGCTTAAAATTCTTAGAACTTATCCTTCCCCAATAAAACAGAAAATGACATTTATAATGAAAATGGCTTCATCCAGGAACAAAAAAAGCAGAGTCTGTGACTGTGAGAGTGCCCTGTGGAGGGTTTATAAAGCTCATGTGATTCTGTTACTCTTTGCATCATAGAACATAAACATCTTATTTCAACTGGCTTTAAGATTCTAGTGAAAAACTCAGACCTTTAAGTCTTAAGTTTGATAATTAGGACAACACAGAGATAGGGATGGGATTCAGTGTTAGTAAGAGACTTAGGATCTTTTTGATGACTAAAGGACATCCAGATGGGCCATTCTGATGGACCGACGGGCTCTTGTCTCAGAGTGTTAATTCACTGGTGTTAAAAGTAAGTTTGTGTTTTTGAGAAGACTAAAACTTCCATGAACCACTGACTACACTCTTGGTGGGGCAATCAAGAGTTAAACATAGTTGAGGCAAACCCTAGGTGATGATCTCATCCTACTTACTAGCCCTTCACAGAACCAAAACCTCAGGTGGGGCTACTACTACTACTACTACTACTACAGGTAACGGATTGGCTGTTAGGTCTTTGAGCTGCTACTACATGCGAGCTCACTGGGTTGGCTCTGCTGCTGACCCTGCTGGCCATCTCCTCCTTCTAAGTCCTCTTGGCCTCTCTCTGGGGCTCTGCGGTCCTCTGTCTGTACTTTCTCCTTGGTTGATCTCCTTCATTCATGTGATTTCATGAGCTGCTCACTTTCTGACCTCCAACCCAAATCTCATGCCTGATTTCCAAACTCATACACTCACCTGCCTATTGGGCAGCTTTCCTTGGGGGGTCTCATTCAATGCCCCTAACTGAACATGTGCAATGTGTTTCACCTTTTTCTCCAAACCGGCCTCTCACCCCAGGTTCCCAATTCCAGTCAATGGTACCACTGACATCCAATCCCTTCATGCATGTGGTTGATTCTACTTCTGAAATATATCTTGGATCTCAGCTTCTTTGCCATCGCCACCAGCTTGGCGCACACCACCCTCATCTCCAGCAGTGATACCTGCCTTCCACTTTTCTTCTCTCTTCTTCTTCTTCTGACACTAAAGTGACCTTGGAACAAAGCAGATAGGATTATATCTGTGTCTGGCTCAGAGCCTCTCAGTGACTCCCTATTGCTCCTGAAATAAGGTCCAAATTTCTGATGCAGTCTCTCTGGGGCTCTGCTCCCCTGCATGACTTGTACACTTTCTTCAGGGGCCTTATCACCTCCTCCGGCAGGCCTTTCCTGATGTCTGCATCGAGTTAGGTCTTTGTCGCACTTGCCTATTACACCCTACCTAGTCCCCCATGAGACTTCTTGCTGATAGAACATAAATACCATGACAAGCAGGGCCTGTGCCTGGCTTGTGCTTCTGGAGCTGGGGGCAATGTGGGGCATGGTAAGTGCTCAATAAAGATTTGGGGAGCTAAAGAAATTAAGAAGGAATTACAAAGTATAACCAATATTTCTTGCACTGATAACTCTTACAATGGCATGGATCCCTTGACTGTGAAGAATATAATGGGAGGTCAAGGTAGCACATGATCAAGGCTAAGACAAGCAGCCTAGGGAGAGCCCCAGCTTAAGGACCCTGAGGCTGGCCACCTGGGAAGGCTCCCAGACAAAGATTTCCTTAGCTGTGCCCCAAAGAAGAGGCAGGAGGGGATTTCAGGTTGGCGGGGCCCCCTGTGGGTCTTGAAGCCTCCATGTGTTGCTCGCACTCAAGTTTTGGACTAAGGTGATCCCAGTAGAACTAGACACTTCCAGAAAAGCTAAATTCAGCCTCCTCTGGACACTCCTGGCCTCAGGTCACTTAGGTGTCTAGACCACTCTTCGCCACAGAGTTGCGTCTGGCCAGCTGTCTGGGTGTCTGTGAAGGCAGCACAGTGAGGGGAGACCTTCAGCTGATGTGCGTTTGTTGTGGCAGAGGTACAAAGCCATCAACAGCTATTAGAAAAGCTTTTCCCAAACTGAGATTTGTCTCTGCCTCTCAGACACATGTATACAACACGACCCTTTTTAGGAACTGGATGGTTTACGTGTAGGAAGGGAACAGAACATGGAAAATCCCTCCTCCTGACTTCCTTCAGGCCTGTGGATTTGAATTTCAGGAGGAGGCAGAGACTGGAGACCAGTAGCTGAAAATTAAGGAGAGCTTGGGCTTGGGCTGCCATAGTTCACTTTTAATTACTTTTTCGTAATAGCCTGTGTTTTTGCTATGTTAATTAACTTCGCACCTCCAGAGCCACGTTTGATTCATCTGTGGACTCACTCAGGTTCTATTTTTTCGAAGGACCCATTTGTGCCTTGCTTTGCTTGTTGCCTGTCAGAGGGAAGTGCCTCGGGAGAGGTACATACCTTGTAATCTCACTTAAACGTGGACTGAAAACAAGACGAAACACCCAGGTCTTGGAAACAAAAGATTGGGTCTGCAGTTACCAGAGGGGTGGAGTGGGAATGGGGGACCTGGTGGAAGGTGGTCCAGAGGGACAAACTTGCAGTTAGAAGATCAAAAAGTGCCAGGGATGTAGTGCTAACATGGTGACTACAGTTACCACCATTGTATGGAGGGGCTGAAAGCTAAAAAAATAGATTCTAAGCATGCTCATCACAAGGGAAAACCCTTTCCCCCCACCCTTTCCCTTTTCCTTCTTTTTTAAGGGTATCTATGTACTAAACTTTGGTAAACATCCCACAATTTGTGGATGTCAGACTTAAACTCCCACAGTCCTGCGTATTAGCTCTATCTCAGTGGAACTGGAAAAATAAGGAAATGCTCTGAGCATGTTTGAGACTCATCCTAAAGTTGACGAGATGCCTGAAGAACAGCAACCAGACTCCCTGTTCTCCCTGCTGTCTTCTAATTCCCAGAAAGATTCCAGGGTGCCCTTCCCATGGGGGAGGAGAAATGATGGACAAAAGATGGAGCACGTGTGAGAACCCACCACTGCAAGAAAACAGTTATTTTTCTTCAAAAAAACAGACTTTAAGGGACTTTTGACCAAAGCGATGGACTTTCATTTATTTCTCTCTTTTTTTAAAGTAGTCTCCATGCCTGACGTGGGCTCGACCTCATGATGCCGAGGTCAGGAACCACACGTTCCACCGGCTGAACCAACTAGGTGCCCCAACAACGGAGTTCTAAAAACAAATAAGATTTTTAGAGCCCGATTCACAAATCCATTGCCAGGAAGGTAATATAACAGAGACAGTGTGTTTACAAAAGCAAAGACATCTTCTTACGGGCTGTTTAATAAATGCGGTCTTAAATTGGAATTTTGGGCAAGTTTTGGAAAAGCGTAGCTTGCACCCTGAGTGCCTGTAAAGGTCTGGACGTTGGTGACTTTGGATTGAGTGAACCACGTGCCGTAAGTGAGCTTTTGCCTGACAGACAAAGGGGATGGCAGTAGTTGCTAGTCTAGAAAACATTATATGGGAGGCACTTAGGAGCCTTTTCTAGAGCTTCCTCATAAATCCAGTCCTGTTCTACTAGCAGAAATGTGCCAAGATGTCCGTAAGCCTCACAGTAGCTACAGCCCTTCTTGCGATCTGTTGAAATGTCTCGGTTCTTCAACTAACCACAAACAGTTAAGGAAATTGTGGCAAATTCTTAAACTCTATTAATGAACCTACGTCCTTTCTTCAAACTTGGAATCTTTCCTGACCTGTCAAAAACTTGGTTTGGTTTGTAGAGGGTGCGGCAAGCCTTCTGAACGAGCCCAGCCTTGTAAACGTATGCGTAATACTGTTAGAAGTGAGAGCCTGGTTTTGTCCAAGTCTGGCTTTGGAGTATTGATTGAAAGTAAATACACCACCTAATCTCTATGTTCCTCATTCCAACCCATTTATGGGTGAAAAATGCGGTCCAGGAGGACTGATTTTTCCAGTGTGGATTTTTGATGTTTAAGGAGAATCAAACATCCCCAAGGTACGGAGGAAAACTTCGCGTGGCAGAATACACCCTCACCTTGGTTCATTCTCCGGCTCACAAATCACCACCAGGTGCCCCTGTTTTGGCCCCGAGGCTGGTCCCAGGAGTGACGGGAACAGTCCACCAGTTCGTATTCATGCTCCACCTTGGTTGTCTCCCTGGCTGATACCATATTCTTGCAGCTTCATCATCTATTTGACTCTGCCTTTTAAGGCAAGGAGGCACCAAAGAAAGACGCAGTGTTCCTCCTTGGACTAATCTCTGCCTCTCATTTTATTGTTCCTCCCAGAGGGAGGCCTGTATGTCCCTTCAGGCATGCCGGGGACGTTCAGCAGCATTCCTGAGAGCAGGAACAGTAGGTACCAGGATTCTGGGTCCTGGCATGTTTGCAATCCATTTAGACTAGTCTTAACAGCAGGGCTTGCACAAGAGAGGCCTCGGTTGTATGCATGGATCAGACGAAGGGGAGGGACAGAGCCCCACATCTGTGATGGTGTGAGGAAGACAAGCCATCTCTTGGAGGGAATAATTCATGAGTATCTAGCAAGGTGCAAAGTACTCAATTTGTTCACAGCCCATGACACCGTTTATTAAGTGCAGATTACTACAGTTATCCTTATTGAATCCTAGAGGTGCAGGTGAGATTCTTACTTTTCAGCTCATTTCTTCAGATGCTGTGAGTCTTGGTCTTTCTGAAAGTGTCCTATTAAATGTAAAGACCTGGCTGAGGAGTGTGTGTGTGTGTGTGTGTGTGTGTGCGCACACACACACAGCCGGTGGGGTGGGACAGGGGAGGAATACTTCGTGGCTCTTTCAGAAAGAGCTTGGTTCTGAGTTAATGTATTAACCATATCTTTTATCTTCTGTGTTAACTATGTTTTGACATCTGGGGGCTTGATGCCCCTGGAGGGGCTGCCCATTCCCGTGTTGGCCAATCCCTGCAGATAGATGGTAAATAGCTTGCCTTTGAGAGGGATTTTCTAACACAAACCTACCAATCCAGAGCCCACAACCCAACCTTCTCCAGGCTCTGACACTCCTGGGTAAGGTGATTAGAGCTCTCACACTGGGGCCAGGTTCCAGATAGCTAGGGAGAGCTCCTAGGCCCAGAGTCCACTGAAGTTATTCAAATTACCCTGCTTCTCTCCCTTCTTCCCTCAGAAGCCACAGTAAAATCTCTTGCCACAGTTCCCTCCAGCCTCTACCTCCTGACCAACCTGGTGCTTCCCCCTGTGGGCCTGTGTGCTGTGCCATGGCCCTGTCCTCTTGAGATCTGTAGCAAACTAGCTTTGCAAGGACAGTTGTCTCCTGACCTGCTGGCCTTACTGAATCTCAGATTTTCTGTTGATGCGCTGTGTTTTAAAACAGTTAACACCAGGGTGCCTGGGTGGCTCAGTGGGTTAAAGCCTCTGCCTTTGGCTCAGGTCATGATTTCAGGGTCCTGGGATCGAATCCGCATTGGGCTCTCTGCTCAGCAGGCACCCTGCTTCCTCCTCTCTCTCTAACTGCTGCTCTGCCTACTTGTGATCTCTGTCTGTCATATAAATAAATAAATCTTAAGAAAAGAACAGTTAACACCAGGTAGAAACAGAGAGCAGTGTCCATGGCTTCGTTTACATTGATGCAGTGGGAGGAAGTAGCTACACCCCCAGCCGTGCCCGTGTTTCCTGA
This sequence comes from Taxidea taxus jeffersonii, assembly GCA_003697995.1. NCBI lineage: Eukaryota > Metazoa > Chordata > Mammalia > Carnivora > Mustelidae > Taxidea > Taxidea taxus. The sequence goes on from ML102549.1 coordinate 97,341, forward strand.
ACCTCAAAGGGAGACCTGCAGTTTGGGCCAGCACCATGTCGAATGTCAGGCATGTTGTCTGTGACAGTTCTGAGGCTGCCAGGAGGCCCTTCCAGCTGGAAGGAGCCAGGGATGAGCTGGTTGGTGGACAGAGATGACAGATGATGCGGCCATAAATTTCTGATTGTCCTTGGCTGACCAACAGCCTCTTGCTGATGTTCCCGAATGAACCAGCCTGAGTCCCAACTTAGCCACATTAATTTCCTATAATTTACTCTGTGTCACTAAATAGGAAGGTGACAATGTGGCATGAAATTGACTCAATGAGTACTTTCTCTATGTGTTAGGGACATGCCACTACCAGGAGCTTCATGAATAAGAAGTTATTTGAGGAATTTTAAAGACCTGATCTGGCTTGGAAAAGGGTTGCAGGGTCACAGTATGCTGGGGTACAATGGGGGTGGACATGGGGAGGGCAACTAGAGGCCTTGTTGATGGTCTGGGCAAGAGTCACTGGATTGTAAACATCACAAGAGGGAGAGAGTGGATGGATTCAAGAGATAGGAGTTGAAATGGGCTGAGCTTGATACTGGATTGGAGATGGTGGTGGGGAAGAAGCAGGTTGTCTCTTGGGTTTCTGGACTGAGTAACTGAATATCAGGTGGACTGCAGGGAAAGGACTGGAGTTGGGAATGCTTGTGAGTTTAGTTTGGATATGTTGATTGCGATGCCTTTGACACCCAAGCTCTAAGAGGAGCTTTCAAATGGGCTGTTGGATAGAACATTCTGGAACTCCAAGCACAGGTCTGGGTTAGAGGTAAATTTGGGAGTCACTGGCATATGGCAACTGAAGTGGGTGGGATGAGAACTGAAGACAAATAGAGTGCAGGGGCCAGAGGTCTTAGCTTGAGCTGTGAGAAACTCTGACATTTCATGCTGGTTATGGGACTATGACTTTGGATGAGATCCTGAGAAAAATAGACAAGGGAAGAACAGCCTAGGAAAGAGAGGAGTGAAAAGAGAGAAGGAAAGTGTGGTCAACATCGAAAACGGATTGGAGCAATAAATTAAATGAAGACCTGAACCAGCTAACTGCCTGGTAGTTAGCTGGTAGAACCAGCTAACTGTATTGGTAGACTGAGGTCCCTGGGGAGTTGTAAGAGATGCACCAGTGGGGCAGTGGGGTTAGACACCACAGGAGTAGGCTGAGGTGTGAACCTGCAAGAGGAAGAGGGAGGACACAGATAGAGACGCTTCTCCTGAAGAATCTGCTCAAAGAGGGGAGGAGAGAGAAAGGGCACTGGGGAGCTGTGGAAGCAGGAAGGTTTTGTTTTGCTTTGTTTTAATAAGAGAGACTCTAATACATTTACATCCATTGCAAAGGATTCCCTAGCAAGAGAGAGGCTGAATATTCAGGAGAAAGAGGGTATCATCTGCAGTGTTTTAGGGTGAATATCTGTCCTGGCTTGTGCAGGTCAGAGGAGTGTCCTGGCACATAGGACTCTCAGTGTGAAACTAGAATGGCTTTGGGTAAACTGGGATGGTTGGTCACCTAGTTTATGGATAAGGACAAAGGGGATGAGATCCAAAGCATGGGATCAGGAACTGACATCCACAGGGGGAGGGGCAGCTTTTCCGAGGCAACGGGATCAGAAGAAAGGATGAACTGAGATGGGGGAGCATTTGTAGGCTTGTTTGGGGGGGGGTTGGAGGCTGCCCAGCATTTTCTATTCCTTTTATGAAGTAAGAGATACTTCCCTCTGCTGAAGGAGGATGAGGGCAGAAAGTTTGAAATGGCCTTTGTGGAGCCTGTGAGAGCAAGTTGACTGGAGAAATCGTGTAGTGTTTCTGGATGGTGCTGAAGGGGCATGCGAAGTTGGGCACCGTGACTTTAAAACAATGCCCGTTCACCCATTTTGCATGTGGGATTGTCCACCAGGGATGTGCAGTTCAGGGGAGGTTGGTGGTTAGCTTCCTCTAGGGTTGACATTTTTCCAGGAAGTGTAACCACAACAGTAAGGAAAGATTGGGAAGGGAAGATTTAACTTACTGCCAAGAATTTTATTGAAATGGCAGACCACGTAACTTAGGTGGGATAAAGACAGGAGTGACAAGAGGAATTGAGGATGCACTGGGAGTGAAATCAATGGGTTGGGATTCCTGGTAAGGTGGAAGGCAAGGCTCTGAGGGCTGCGGCTGAGCTGGATATGTGCCTCATCACCGTCAGTGCCAGGGGCCATGGGGCATGAGGGTGTGCAGGGTGCACGACTGTAAACCCTTGTGCTCTTAATGGGACATGAGGACAGAGGAAGGGAGGGACGAACATACTCCAAGGGGAAAGGACAGTGAATGACTGAAGCCAAGGCAAGCTTTCCAAGTGCGGTTTAGAAATAAAGCAAATGCAGTTAGATGCATTAGGGAAATTATTATCAACTGGCTTTGCATTCTAGGATGGGTGGAAACGTGTTCACTTAAAATTCACATGTTGGAGTCCTAACCCCCAGAACCTCAGAATGTGACCTTATTTGGAAATAGGGTTGTCGTGGAGGTAATTAGGTTAAAATGTGGTCATTAGGGTGAGCCCTAATCTCCTATGACTGGTGTCCTTATAAAAAGGAGAGATGGGGGCACCTGGGTGGCTCAGTGGGTTAAGCTTCTGCCTTCAGCTCAGATCATGATCTCAGGGTCCTGGGATTGAGCTCCGCATCGGGCTCTCTGCTCAGCAGGGAGCCTACGTCCCCCTTTTCCCCCTCCTCTCTCTACTTGCCTCTCTGCCTACTTGTGATCTCTGTCTGTCAAATAAATAAATAAAATCTTTTTTTAAAAAAAGGAGAGATGTAGGCACAGAGACAGACATGCACAAAGGAAGAGTGCCATGGGAAGACGCAGGCAGAGATGGGGGCGGTGCAGCTACAAACCAGGGAACGCAGAAGATCGCCAGCAACCACCGGCAGGTAGGAAAGAGGCTGGGAACAGACTCTCCCTCAGCCTTGGGAGGTACCAGCCTGCTCACACTTTGGTCTCATCTTTTGATCTCCAGAACCTGAGAGAAAATCCGTTCCCATTGTTTAAGACCTCCAGTCTGTGGGACTTTGTTACGGCAGGAAACAAGTATGTATGGGGTGATGGGATTTGGGTTGGTATTTGATGCATTCTCTTCCGTGTCCCTCCTGTACTCCAGCTCCAGCTCTGGTATAATTCTAGTTTAGTATTCCTTTAACTGTCTTGTCTTTCTTTTTCTCCAGTGTGATATTTTTCATGCTTAAGCTGAACTGCACTAGGTAAGAATATACGGCCTGTTTTATATAGTGAAAGGCTTTCCACAGCAAGTCAGACGCATGTTCTTAGTTATAACAACTTGCAGACAAACTAGAACAGATGAATGTAAACTGTGCACGACAGTCCTCAGAGTGTGAAGTAAGGCCACCAGCCAGACCCCATGATGATGAGGTGGCTCAGGCGTTGGAGGCTCCGAAGGGATCTGGACCTAGGTGCTCCAGATACTTGGGAAGCACTTCTGGTGAGAATGTCCTCAGGCAACTTTTGCCACTTCTCAGAACCTGATATCCCATCTTGCGGGATTTTTGTGAGCATCAGAGATTGTGGATGTCAAGCATCAAGCCTAGGGCCTGGTGGGCTAGCTCTTCCTCCATTTTTTTGGTTTTTCATTCATTCATTGGTAGCATCAGTGGCACATGTCTCCTAGTGCTGTGATGTTCTGGGCACCAGGAAGGGGCTGGGGATGTGAAACATGAGTGTGAGTCCAGCATCCCGTCTCCTCTTTGTGAGCTCAGCGGAGCAAAGCTACGGGAAGCTCTTCTCTGCGACTCTGGCTGTCTTCTGCTTTCCCGATTTCATATTTCTGTGCTGGATTGATAAATGGGAGAAAAACTGTGGATGTCTCCTGATAACTCCTCCTGGCATGCTTTCTGTTGGTGGCAATCACAGATTCCCTGCCTCACAGCCCCTGGATGTAACAGGAGCAGGAGCCTGGGTCTGGCTGGTGTCAGAGCCCCGACCGTGTCCCTGGGTAGGTCGTGTGACTGCTCACAGTCAGGACCAGCACACACCTCCCTCCCACTTACAGTGGTCTCCTCTCATTTTCTCAGCCACTCTGGGAAGCAGCTGGCTTGCCACTCCTGCTGTACTGATGAGCAAACGTATGATATGAAGTGTCTCACTTGAGGGATAGGGCAGATTCATGGAAGAGGCTGGAGGTGGTGGACATGTGTCCTCATCCTCTCTGCCAAGCCATGTGGACATCCCCTGGCCAGGTGGGACCCATGTCAGCCATAGGGATTCTCAGAATGTCTGGATCTACAGGAAAGGAGTGCAGCTCTTCCCGACTGAATTTGAGCCTGAGAAGGTGTGAGGCAGAGGCAGCTGAGACAGCAGAGCCAAGAGAGAGAAGAAGGTAAGGGCCCACAACAACATTTAATTCTTGGGTTGAGCCATATCTTCACTAGCTCTCCTGGTCATTGAACACACTTCTTTTGTGCTGCAGAGCACACGTGGGCACTTATGTGTGTGAGCTACAAGCAGCGAAGGGGGTAACTGATCCCCAGGGCTGGGATGTGAATCTCGGAGCTCTTAGATTAACACCCTCCAGGTGGTAGCCTGATTACTTTCTGAAGTAATTACACTTCCAAAATTCTATCTTTCAAAGACAGCATCTCTGAATGTGACCCACAAATAAAAACCCCTATAATTTATAAAGAAGCTGAGTGAACTCACTGGCTGTTCCTTACAAGAATTTCAACAGACTCTTTGTTCCAAGGAAGAAGTAATTCTAGATTTTATGTGGCTCTCCATGCAGGCTGTGTGAGTGTATGAGAATGTGTGTGTGTGTGGGAGAAGGCAGGACACAGGTCGGATGGACAGGAAGAGTGATGTGAGGATCCTTTGTGAAGTTATAAGTCTCTCTCAAATATGAAATGAGCTTCAACTACCATTCAGTTGATTCTTGGCCTTTGAAAGTGTTCCATGGGGGGCCTTCCCCTGGTTCTTGGTGATGGGCAAGGTGTTCCTGCGGCAGTGGCTCCCATGTGATTTCTTCCTCAGAGATTAGGACTTAGAGCTGAGCGCTGAGGCATAAGACAATGGTGCCAGCTGGTAGGCACGGTGCTGGGAGCAGGAGTCTGGAGGCACAACTTGCCTCCTTCCTCCAGTGCTTTACCACCTTCTTCTACCCTGGTTTCCATTGTTGCTGACACCCCTGCATGGACTCAGCTATGGGCCTGTCCTGAGCACGCAGCCCTGAAGGATTGCATGGGGGGATTCCCGGGTCACACCATGGCCTTTGTCACTGGGTTTCTCTCAGCATTCCCATGGCACATGGGGAGTTCTTGCCCACCCCTGTGGACTTAGGGATTTTGCTGGTGAACTTGGTACAGCTGGTGGGGGACAGGACAGGCACGGCACGGCAGCTCACATGACATCAGTGGTAGTCAGAAATGGACCTCCGCTAGACCAGTTGGGAGATGAGGACAGGAGAGAATAGGTGTGTCTTGGGGGTTCTGCCTGTGTTCTGCTTTAACCCCACAAACCTTAGGGGTGGGCCTGGGGTAGAGCTCCCACATGCAGGTAGTGGTTCTGAGATGGCTGGGGATCGGCACCACTGTCCCCAGGAGAGAGCCCCTCTACCCCTCTAGCAGTGGGAAAGCCAGTCCGATCTCAGTGAGGAACAACAGGCCTTCTTCCCCTCCTTCTCTTCTCCCAAGGCACCTATCCACTGGAATGGGGTCTTTTGGGGTGACCATAAAGAAACCAGAGGGGCTCCCCTCACTTTCTGGACTTGCTGAAAATCACACTTCTCTAGTTTTGCTGTATCATTCCTGGTGAAAAGACAGTTGAATGAAGTGGTGATTTCTCATAACTGACCCATGTGGGCCACCACATGGTTTGGAAGGGTCCCTGCAACAGGAAGTGTAGCTCTGGGGAGGTGGGACACGTTAGATCTGTGTTTCATGAAGGTGTCTTTCCCTTGATTGCTTTGCAAGTTGGGGAAGTGGTGAGTGGGACTGGGAGCTCAGATCTGTTGGCCACCCAAGTTCATTGCCCCATGCTGGACTACTCTCAGGTTTGGAGATTCATTTTGTAACTTGGGTGTTTTCTGTTACAGTGAGGCTCCTGTTCTGGTAAACATTTGTGGATTGCTTTATTACACATATGCAAAGACATTGCTTTGCACGTGGTGGGGGCAAGGGACAGAGCTGTCTGCGGTAAGGGCCCAATTAACTGATTTCATAGCAACCAAGACATTCCAAGACATTCATTTTGGAGATTAAGTGGAAAATAAAAGTGAGCTCGGTGCATTGCAAGCATACGTCAGGAAAGTGCAGCGAATTAAAATGGAGGGACGGAAGCATTTGGTCCCCAAAAGACAAGCATGACGTTGCAATTTAAATTGGAAGAGGAAACTGAGATCTCTTGGATTTGCCTTCACATGTGTGAGTGTCTCTGTCAATTTCTGCTGCTGTACAGCCATTTTAAATTGGTCCTAAAATATCTGCAGTGCAGAACATTGCAGAGGAGCTTTTCATTTGCTGAAACGTTGCAGGAAGCAGGCAGAAGGGATGTTTGTATGCAACTTTCTGATGGTTTAAAAAGCCTTGGAAAAGTGGGTGATAGTAATAGATTTTTTTTTTTTGGCTTGTCTGCAGAATGGATGGGAAAAGAAAAAGTACCCAAATACTGTGCCCATTCCCAAGGGCACACCAGGCAATGCAAACACCAGAAGCAGGACTTATGGGAAGGAAAGGGAGCTGAGGCCAGAGGAATTCTCTGTGGCTTGGAATCCTGGCTCATTAGGGGTGGGAAGGACTTCAGAGATCATTCCCACTCCTCTTGCTACAGATGGGGAAACAGAGGCAGCAACCACTGGCTGTAGGCTGTCCAGCAAGCTAGTTGCAGAGCTTGGGGCTTGCCTGGACCCTCCAGTTCCTAGGCTGGTCCTTTTTCCATTCTGTACCCTCCCAAAAAACATTCAGTATCTGTCTAGAAATGTTGGCTCCCACACTTAAAACAGAAAATTCCTTGTTCTCATTCCCCAAATGAGGAATGTGCTCTTACCACTTGCATCAGCTGGAAACTGAGTTGTGAATGCTCTGAACTCATTTTTCAAACAAGATGTATTTTAATAAAATTTCCTGGGCTTAAATGCTTTGCTGCTTTGTAAGGATTTGAGTTGGTTAAAGCTCACTTCATGAAGTTCTCAGAGCCCCTGGTGGAGCTCAGAGGAAGAGTTATAGGCTGTCTCTGGTTTTGTTTTTTTCCAGGCACTCCTAGAAACTGCAGCATGATGGGATCGCAGTGTTCCACAAGAAAAATGTGTAACTGTGAGGTTGCATTCCTGACCGTGAACTCAGTACCAAATAAGTCATAGATGTGAACCAAACTGTTGTGACCAAGAGAGGGGAGAGAACCCTCCAAGGGTGAGTCTCGGCTCTCAGGACACCCTTGCTGGCAACAAAGGCCTTGTTCAGAGTCGGGTAGGGGACAGCTGCCACCCACTCACACATGGGCAGATCTTTGGTGACCCCAGGTATGTAAGATTCTCTAAGTACTCCTCGGGGTATACAGGCAGGTCTGAGTTGTGGCCAAGAATATGAGCATGGAAAACAGGAAGCATGAGAACGAGAAAAAAACAGGAATAAAAGAGGCGAATTGCTGAGAAAGGACTGGATGTGAAATCCGCCTGCAGGGGGTCGGGGGCACTTGCACTGACCCCTGTCTCAGGACGGAGTGGGCATGGGTGTGGGCATCAAGCTGCCCCTCAACTTCCTCACTGTGGTGTGGCTCGAAGGAACCGGCACTCTCCAGCCTCAACCCAAAGCAGGGGCCACCGTCATCCCCAACACATGGGGGTCGTGATGCCCCCTCAAGTTTGTGGCTTTGGGACCCAATCTTGCCGGCGTTTGGCTCCTCCTGGCCCTCCCCGATGGGCAGCGATCGAAAACCTTTTGTAAAACGGCAGACGCATTTTCCTTTCTGGCAATACGGCTGTGCAGAGAACCTGAAAAATTGTCACCTTCCAAAATACTTAAAACCCTGAAAAGACGTAGAAAATGTAGGTGGCAGTGAAAAATGAAGGAAATGCTGAGAAGCCAGAAGAGGAAATGCGGACGGAGGTCCAGGCCGCTGCAGGAGCACAGGGGTGAGGTGGTCCCAGGGAAGGCGCTGACGCCACGCCCCAGCTTCAGGCGACTGCTCGGTGCCCACCTGGATGTGTGACTCTCCTGGGGGCTCAGAACAGCATCACCTGTAGAGCCCCACCCTCCAGGCAGCCTTTCCCAAGCGTGTCTGTGTGACCGCCCACCTGCAGTCTGTGCTCTCCTTTTCTGTTGTGGCTGGTCCCCTTGCACTTGACTCAGAACAACCAAATTCCACCAGCCTCCATGCTCCCAAGTGCAAGGGCCTCCGGAGGCCCCAGACCCCATGAAATACCAGTGCAGTGGAAGCCCTTTCCCATGCCGCAAGTGGGCTTCCAGGCAATCCCTGTCTCCCCTGCCCCTCCCTGAGTGGGAAGCCAGGTTCTGGCCCAAGATACAATGTCCTGAAGTCATATTTGTTGTAGCTTGGGTTGGAATCCCGCTTCTCAATCCACGGCATGCTGATTTTCCTTTCGTCACCTTGCTTCTTCCATCCTCTACTATGGCCATAGAATGCATCGTTCCCAGGAAAACAAAACAAAGACTCCCAGACTATGGGACACAGCAGACACAGCAGACTCATGCAAGGCTCCACACCTGCATTAGAAATATCTGGGACTCGAGAAGACAATCTGGCTTCGCTGGCTTCAGAGCTGCCCCTCGGCCTGTTCAGTCTCCCCAGCGGCAGAAAGAGCTTGTTAGCAAGCAGCTTATGGCACCAGGTGCCGGCCACAGGAGTCCAACACCTTGCCTTTCTTAACCCCACTAATCCTGGTGAGTCCCGTCTTCCATGGGTGTCTCTGTCTGTGCATCATTTGCTTGTTTTAAGAACAAGAAGATGAAAAATCACCACGTTTAGCAGATTATCATAATGTCTTTGAGAGAAGGTCCCATTTATCAGAGATAAGATACTGTTTTAGAGTTTCTTCTACATCTATTCACACTTATAGGGACAATATTTTTATTATCTTTTGCTAAGATTTAATTGAAACCCTATTTAGCATTTCCATATTCAACTTTTCCTTGGCAAAGGTGTCAGGAAATCAATAATATTTCCATTTTTCTAAAATTTTTTGAAAATATCAGGTTAAGAGAGATGCCTCCAGTTCTGAGTAACTGAGGTAATTAACAGCTATTTGATATGCCTTGATAAAGCTCTCTTTTGTGCATAATTCCTTGAAACTGCACATGTGATTGACTATAATATAATAACAAGTGTCTTAGTAAGTCAGCTGGTTTCTAATGATTTGCTTTCAACAAAACGGAAACAGGATCTAACTCATTTATCAGCTTATAGGTCATTTAAAAGAATTTTTGATGATTAAACAGTATCCAATTTTTAAAACAAATGACTTCAAAGAAGATAAAAAGAACTGAGTGACTTACTCTATTGATACCCATTCTAGTCCCTTTTATATATTTATAGGAATGATGTTTATCAGCACTTGTAGCTAAACTAATAAAAAAATTGGACAGAGTTGGTGCGGATCCCCTTCTCAGACTATTGAAGTAATACTCATCTATAGCCACATATCAAAAATAAATAAATACTCTACCCCCAAATAAATATATCTATTAAAATTTTGCTATTTGTACTTAATAATTACTAGCCAGAAATTGGTATATCTGTATTATGCTCACTTGTGTTCTACTTATGATGTAATGAAAACTATCTAGAAGGAAACAATTTGATTCTTGCAGTCTTATGGTCAGAGAATTTTTAAAAAATTTAAATTTATATACATATTCTTATTGCAAAGAAGTCTTTTTTAGGATCAAAAGATTTTGAATCACGTAAAAATGTAAGACATTAGGATAAAATCTTGTGGGGGAGGGGCAATGAAGATAGAAGTTCAAGGGAAAAAGGACACTAACATTTCAGATGTGTAAAGAAAAGCTTGTCTTGGGGCACCTGGGTGGCTCAGTCAGTTAAGCATCCAACTCTTGATTTTTGGCTCAGGTCAAGATTTAAGGGTTGTGAGATCGAACCCACACTGAGCTCTGTGCTCAACATGGAATTTGCTTGTTCCCCTCTTTCTGTTGTTCCCCGGAGAGTGCATGCACTCTCTCTCTAAATAAACAAATAAAATATTTAAAAAAAAGGAAAAAAATTCTCTTTCTCTCTCTCTCTTTTTAAGAGAGGGAGACGGGGAGAAAGGGAAAGTGAGAATGCAGGCGGGGCAGGGAAGGGGCAGAGGGAGAGGGGAGAGAGAAACTCAAGGAGGTTCCACGCCCAGTGCAGAGCCTGACATAGGGCTTGTGTTGTGTTTTTTAAATGGATGATGAGTAGTGTATTGCTAGATGTTTATATTCCATGGGAGATATTTAAATGAATTGTATAATCATCTTATAGTTAATGCCGGTATTTACAATATGCCAAAAAATCTTTTGCAATTATTTGAACTTATGATAAAAATTCTTGATGTTTCTTTGGAACTATGAGAGAAGTCAATAGATTGCCACGTTTGTTAAGGACTCTGTGAACAATAGAGTTGACAAGTCCCCCTTGCACCACTGACCTCAAGCACTCAATTAATTGTCTAGTAAAAAGAAAAAGATGGTCCTACTGAATTTTTAGTAAATCCAGCTACATCCTGTTTGTAAGAGGCATTCCTCGAATAGGAGAATATGGAAAGGTCAAAGAAAAATTGTAGGGAGAGAACTTTCAGGCACATAGTAGCCAAAGAACACTTGTGTAGCTATATTCATATGGGGCGAATGGATGAAGGCAAAAGTTATTACAAGAGATGAAAGGGTCACTATGTAATGATAGACAGTTCTATTCATTGAAAGATATAAAAGTGTTATATTTATGTCCATCTAATAACATAGTTTTTTCCTTTTTTCTTTTCAGTGTTCCAGAATTCATTGTTTATGCACCACACCCAATGCTCCATGCAATACGTGCCGTCCCTCTTACCCACCACCAGGCTCACCCAACCCCCCACCCACCTTACTTCCAAAACCCTCAGTTTGTTTCTCAGAGTCCACAGTCTCTCATGGTTTGTCTCCCCCTCTGATTTCTCCCAACTCACTTCTCCTCACCTTCTCCCCATGTCCTCCGTGTTGTTCCTTATGCTCCACAAGTAAGCGAAACCATATGATAATTGAAAACCATATGATAATTAAGAACAATAATAAAATAACAACATAGTTTTAATTTTATTATTGTTTTAATTTTTAATTAACATTTAATTTTTTATTTGAGGGAGGGAGAGAGAGAGAACATGAGCGGGAGGGGGGGCTGGATGGGTGGAAGGGGCAGAGGGAGAGGGAGACACAAACTCCCCGATGAGCAGGGAGCCTGATACAGGGCTTGATCCCAGACCCTGGGATCATGACCTAAGCCAAAGGCAGACGGTTAACCATCTGAGCCACCCAGGTACCCTTCACAAAGTTTTTAAACATAACAAGAAGAGTCACATCACTATTGTCATGATGGCTCTATCAATGACTGATAAACAGACAATACATGAGTTAGAACTCATTGTAAGAACTGAGTCTGGTGGCTCAGTCAGGTAAGGGTCTGACTCTTGATTTTCACTCAGGTCGTGGTCTCAGGGTCATGAGATCAAGCCCCACGTCAGGCTCTTTGCTGAGCATGGAGTCTGCTTAAGATTCTCTTCCTCTCTCCCTTTTCCCCTCCGCTACTGCCCAGTATAAAAATAAATACATGTAGACAACAAAAGACACATCATGAACACATGTCAAATATTGCATCCAATGGCTGGGATTGCATTCTTTTAAAATACATTCAGAATATTCATTAAGAGGACCGTGAACAAAGTCAGCAAACAAGAACTGATAAATCTTAAAGAACTGTCTTTTAGTTCCCTTTCTCTAACCATAAGGAAATTAAATTAGGGGTCAACAACAAGGCTAATAAAATGACATGCTTTTGGAAATAAAGTCCCATCTAAATAAGTTATCAGTTAATAACAAGATCATAGAAATGAGATAACTCTTCAAATTAATAATTAAGAACAAGTACATATCAAAACATGTGGGATGAAACTAAAGGAAATTTTAGAAAATCAATTCTAAATTACAGTAGAAAAGAATGAGCAAAGCAACCACTTTAAGATATAAAGGAGGAAAAGTAACAGAAGTAATCCAAAGAAACAGAGGCAGAAAGATGATCAAGATGACGCTGGGAAGTAATGAAATAGAAAATAGAAATGTAACAAAAAGGATCAAAGTGGATTCTTTGGAAATCATGAAAATGATTTTATACCAGTACGTTTGAAAATTCATGAGGTAGACAAATTTCTAAAAAATATATAGCTTCCGGGGCACCTGGGTGGCTCAGTGGGTTAAAGCCTCTGCCTTCCGCTTGGGTCATGATCCTGGGGTCCTGGGATCGAGTCCCGCATCGGGCTCTCTGCTCGGCGGGGAGCCTGCTTCCCCTCTTTCTCTCTCTGCCTGCCTTTCTGCCTGCTTGTGATCTCTGTCTGTCCAATAAATAAATAAAATCTTTAGAAAAGTATATATAGCTTTCTAAAATGACTCAACTACAAATGGGAAAACCTGAATAGTCTTACCACTATCAGAGACATTGGATTTATAGTTGAAAGACTTCATAAAAAGGAGAACAGTAGATGGGAAAACCCAAATGGTTTTACTGTAGGTTCTCTCAAACATTTAGGGGTATGTAACTCTAGTTCTACAGAGGTTGGAAAAAGAAGAAATACTTCTTCTAAGGGTTCATCATGGTTCAATGGGTTTAGTCATCTTGGTTTGGTCATCTGCTTAATGGGATAGCAATAGGTCCAAACCCACGGGTTTGATCCCTGTGAGGATTCAAGGAGATCACACATGGAAGTCACTTGGGGGAATATGCCTTCAATACATGGTGACCCTTCTTATGGTTATAGGTCATGCAACAGTAAAACAGAGAGTGATGATATGGGGAGGCTGTTCCCAAGAGCCTCGCTGATGAGGCAGCCCATGGTGGGGGACGTCTGTCACGGATGTCTCCATCGCCAGGAGTCATTTCTCCAGGGAAGAGGTAATCATTAGTCACTCCAGTCGTGTGGTGAACCTTTAGCAATTGGCAGGATACAATCAAACCTCACAGGAGTCAGAGGCAGTTCTGAACTGTAAAGGGAAATAGTGAGATCAGGTGGGAAGGTAACTTTTAATTATTCCACCTAATTTCTGAGTGGGGGAGGGGGGGAAAGAAGGTTGTTATCTTGGTGGATGAGCCTCCCTGCTCCTAAGAGAGCTGGGATTCATACAACTCTGTCTAGGAGAGGGTACCCCTCCTGCCTCTTCCCCTGGTTCAAGGGGGGAGAAACGAGACTGAGATAGGAAATCATGCATCCATCCAACAAGTATCACAATTTTGTACTTCAAAGTTACTGCTTTTTAGCAATTTAAAGTCTAAGAAACTATCCCAATGGAGAGTTGGACAGCAGTTGAGGGTGATGTGTGAGCTCGTGCTGAAGGCTTGGTGGTTTAGTTATTCAGGGAAAAGAAGTGTCAGACATGGTTAGGGCAGCCTTCCTGGAGGGCACATGAGTCCAGAGAATGGATTGCCTGTGGGT